>JH432016.1:230591-251613 GCA_000239455.1 Strigamia maritima | reverse complement strand
TTTTTTAATGTCAACAAACCAACTTAAAATTTTCATTTTGCTATCCCGCTAATTATAACAAAACATAACCATAAGGAAAGGTTCATGCCGTAGACATAATCTGGCTTTTTAATTATGCACATTTTCCTGCACAAAATCGATATTTTCGAAGCATTTTTCTGAGAAAAAAAAAATTATCCTAATCAAAGGAAATGAATATTTTTAAGAAATTCTTGTAAAAACTTATTGTTTTTCTTTAGCTCATTAACTCGAATGTGAAATTTTCCATTCTAATGCATAATTCTATTAAATGAGTCCATGATTGCATCGGTTTTCATCTTTTTTTTTTTTTTTTTATTTTTATTTTTTATACCGATTTCGCTGTTTCAGTCGGCTTTACAACAAACCCTTTTTCTTGGTTTTACTAAAATGAAAAATGCGAGATTGTTTTTTTTTTTTACATCTCAGGATTATATCCATCACAAAAAATTGAAGAAAAAAAAACGCGAAATGTGTCTCAATATTATTCATTATAAGAGAGCGAGAGCCACACCCAGAAGTGGCGTTATACAGAGAGAGAGAAACTCTCGCCTAGGACCAAAAATCAATTGAATATCAAAGACTCCTTACAGGAATCACATGAGATGAAAACGAAACCGGATTATTTATTGACAAACTGAATATAAAAAAAATATTAGTTAAAAAAATAATAAATTCTATACTCTATAATGTGAATATTTTAAAACAATATTGATTGCGATTTTAGCAAACATGGAAAAACATGAAAAATAAAATATATTTTTTAATTTTTTAATTATTCATTTTATTTTAGTTTTATTTTATTTTATTTCATTTCATTTGAATATAATTTATTAAATGTGTTGTGTGGGTTGGTGGATGATGGGCGCGAGTTAATTTTGATGAGTGAGTTTTGGGTCACGACATGAGTGGGCTTTTTTGCCTTTCGTGGTTCTAGTCGCCAGCTTGTCTCGGCCGGACAGCCTAATTGGCAGGTACGGGAGCTGTTTCACTGCTGGCGGTTGTAATGACAGCCTGGCGACCAAATCCCAAGTCTGATTGGATGCATTATTAACGAGTCAGCACCCCCTGTTCTGTGTAAATGATATTCACTAGGCACTGGTGATGGCAACTAAATTATTAATTCAAATTTCTTTTACTTTTCTTTTTTTTTCTTATCTTTTTAAATGAACCATACAACAGAAGTTATTTTTCTTTTCTCTCTCAACTCACTTAAATGAATTGTTACCTTGTTAAAACGCGCGAAACTCATTGCTGCAACCTGCAACTCCGCGTGTTAATATTATTATTATTATTATTATTATTATTATTATTATTATTATTATCATCACAACAAAGTAGTTTCCATGCCAACTTGGATTAGTGTCTGCTATGTGCTGCTAAATGACAATTATTGATCAATCGATTTTAAAATCGATTCGTGGATATCGGTTTTGCAATACGAAGAAATATTATTTGTTTATTTTAATAATTGCGAGTGCTTTTTCTCTATTGATTTAATTCCATTATCAAAAATTTAAATCGATTTACAAAATTTATCGTTTTTCAAAATTTATTTATTTATTTATTTATTTATTTATTTATTTATTTATTTATTTTATTTATTTTTTTTTTATAAAATTGAATATAGTTGTTGGAATATCGATTTTAATATTATTTTTTTACTATCAGTTGTAGAAATGTAACTGAGTGTCAGCCTAGGTTCCCACACGCAAAAAATCGCGCGATTCCGTTTTGCGTTTTGCTTGAAAATTGTGCTATTTTTAAAATTTTAAAATTTTTCTAGGTTTCCACATGTAGCAAAAACACAGATAAACGTAGAAAAATTTTCAATTTTAAAAATAGCATGATTTTGAGGCAAAACGCAAAACGGAATCGCGCGATTTTTTGTGTGTGGGAACCTAGGCTCATGCTGGATTCTCACTTGCGGTAAACTCGGGCGATTTTATTGCGTTTTTCGGGTTTTTTAAAACTTATTTTGCCTTAAAATTGCGCTATTTTTAAATTGAAAATTTTTTAATTTTAAAAACAGCGTAATTTTGACGTCAGTTTTCCGCGTGGAATTCGCGCGATAAAGCGGAAAAATCGCAAGTGAGAATCCAGCTTTAGGTGATAAGCGCCCTCTTTTTTTTAAATTCAGCGTTGTTTGATGATAACAGAATAGCATACCCTCATTTCGGTTCTTCACTTTCTCTCCTTCACATCATTGGATCGCATTTTGCATTTTTTTAGAAATGGTTACAGAATTGTTGTTATTTGTCAAAGTACAGACTGAAAGAATGGCGTTTCAAGGGTTAAACTATTTTAAACTACTTTAAGCCGCGATCATTATCGACTTGCCACGGGTTAAATAATCGATTATTTTTTTTTTTTTTTTTATTTTATTTAACTTCTTAAATTCCAAAATCGATTGTTTTTACATGTAATGTGTACTTTGATTCTTTTGTCATTCATACCGTACAACTATGCAATAAAAGACTGAAAAGCGTTTTGTAGAAAAAGAAAACAAACATTAATATAATTTTTTTTTTCAATTTTATTTTTTTATTTATTAGAACATGGAAAAATTTTAATTAAAATACTAAGAAAATGGTAAATATTACTGAATTTAGAAAATGTATTTTTCTTTGCAATTGAAATCGATTGTTTTATAAAAGGTAAACTTTGAAAAGATCAAAAACTTTTTGCAGTCGCAGCAGGGGATAAAATTTCTGTATGTTTTTTTACAAAAAAAAAAAAAAAAAAATGTTATTAGTTAGTAGTTATGACAACCTAAGCGCCTTAAAAGTTACATCAGCCGGGAAAATAACCCCAGAAAACCAAAATGTACAAAAGAAAATGCTCAAAATTGGCATAAACTCGAATATTAAAAGGTTTACGACATTATTATCAGTAAAGCATCGTAGAAAAAAAATTTAATAACATTATTAAAATCGAATTAACAAGTTTTGAATCCTAGCAAACGAGAAAAATAAAAGAAATTCAAGATAAATGTGAGTGCAAGTCGAGAACGTATGACTGGATGGGAGTGTTACATCTCAACCGGAGAGAGCGTGGTGACATTGCGGACATGATGTTTGCTGTGATAATAAATATTCAGTTTATGTTCACTAAATTTGGCAAATACGGAGAAAAAAAGAGCGATATATTAAAAGATATTAAAGGGCACATAAATATATATGATACATTTTTTGAAATAATCCTCTCGCTGCATCGTAACTCTCACTTTATGCTGGATTCTCACTTGCGGTAAACTCGGGCGATTTTATTGCGTTTTGCGGTTTTTTAAAACTTATTTTGCCTCAAAATTGCGCTATTTTTAAATTGAAAATTTTTCTAGGTTTCCACATGCAGCAAAAACACAGATAAACCTAGAAAAATTTTCAATTTTAAAAACAGCGCAATTTTGACGTCAGTTTTCCGCGTGGAATTCGCGCGATAAAGCGGGAAAATCGCAAGTGAGAACCCAGCTTTTTGCTGGATTCTCATCACTTGCGGTAAAATATTGCGCGATTTTATTGCGTTTTGCAGTTTTTTAAAACTTATTAACGCAGATATGCAGTGATTTCGCATCGTAGCCGATCACTGCTACTTCTGCGCATGCGTACAAAACGTCACTTCCATTGCGCGACAGAACAAACCTAGTATTTCTTTTTGCTACATATAGCGCTACCTAGTAGCGCTACGTGACGTCACCTAATACAGGAAGTGACAACACTGTAGTGCCGTATTCCTCAGTATTGTGGAATACGATTTGGCAACTGTAGTGCTATAAAAATGGAGGATTTTGACATCCATGTGCTTTGTGAGTGGATTGCAATTAAACACATTGAATAAATTATTTATTTTCTGTAAACAACATTTAGTATTCTTTTTTTAATTATAATTACAATTATTATTAAGAAATTTAAAAATTGGAAGGCAATTAACATTAGGAGTCGGACAGATTATTATTAATTTGTATGACTCTCTGTTAAAAAAAAATAAACAAATTAAATTTTTTAAAAATCACATTCCACAAATGATTCCAAAATCATTCCAAAATAATTCCACAGGCATTTTATTATTATTATTTATTATTTATTATTATTTTCGATTTATAAATATGGTAACCGCCATGTTTTACCTTGGTAATCGCCATGTTATTTTGGTGATCGCCATTCTAGTATGACGCTGATCACGTGGCAAAGCGTAGCGCTGCGGTGCGCTACAGAGCGCTACGTCTCGAAAAGAAGTAGCGAGCGCACGCCGAGCGCTTGCAGAGCGCCCTAAAAAGAAATGCGGCAGGTTGCCGCTACGCAAAAAAGCGCTCTATTAAGAAATACGATTTTGCCACCGTAGCGCTACGTAGCGCTACGTAGCGCTACATGTAGCAAAAAGAAATACTACTAAAGTAAAAGTACAGAAAAAAGAAAAAATACAGCCATCGTACAATGCATCCAATGAGATGCGAGTATTTTATCATGTGTTTTAATTGCTTAGTTATGACATCACTTTGGAACGATGTTCCAAAATATTTGTTGACATGACGTTGTAACTATACAATTAAAACAAACAATCGCTTCTCGATTTGCGCCTAGTCTGCAGAGACGAATCGCGTGGCAAAAACGCCAGGCGATGCGAAATCGCTGCATGTCTGCGCCCAGCATAAAACCGATTCGATAAGCGTTTTTCACTTTTAATGCCATTTGTGACGTGTGACGTCAGTCAAGCGCATTTACCAGATGGCCGTGTCAGATGTGCTGTTTGTCATGCAAACTATTTATTATAAAAATAATAATTTTTTTTAGCAATTTATGTTATTTTTCAGTGATGTCGCGCGCCATCCCTTTAATCTTTGGAAAATGTATATCGTATTACCTCGATTAAGCGCTGCAGCAAATTACCACTATTTGAGTAATTAGATTAACCTCGCATGAAAATTAGTTGTCGCGGCAAAAAGTCTTGCAAATTTTTTTTTTTCTTTTTTGCAAGAAACGATGAACGACGCACCTGAAATTGTTGCGATCTCGGCGGCACTAAATTGGCACCGCAACTGTAAAGGGAGTGACGATGTTATCATTAATCGATAAACTATATCGTTTAGTAACTGCGGCTTGATGTTCTTTTTAGCTTTTGTTTTCGGTCATTAGTTTATCGATTCTTGATTCCTTTACGACCAATGTCATACATCCGGGAATAATACGACAACACATTAAACGTTGCACTGACCCAAACGAGCGAAACAACGCAATTTGTTATTATAACCTCGATCCGCGTTCCGAAAATGCCCATTTCGCACCTCGCGTGTCGCAAATCGCAATGATCAGCATTGCATCTTGGCGATTCGATTTGTTTGTTCGATGTTTGTAAATGTAACAGTGGTTATAGTACGTGTCACTGTGTCAGGTGGGGGAAGACAACATTTATTGATCCTTGTTCTCACTCCACACGCCTTCTGCCGCCCATCGGGAATGATTGAGCGCTCCCTGCCACTGCATTTCAATCAATAACGTCATCAGAAAGGTACCCTGGGGCTGGGATGACAAAACCCTCCTACAACGAATCCATTCCCGTTCACGCATTGTTTTTTTTTTTTTTTTTTTTTTCTTGTTGGGACGACGTTAGGAGATTTTGATGGACGTGGCTAAAAGAGCAAAATCAAGTTAAGGATGTTGTATATTGAAATTGTTCCCCGATACTGCGCGCTATTATGTTATGGCCCCATGAGTTGACATTAAATTCATCTTTATTGCTGATGCGTTTGTTAATGGGATGTGAAAACGACGAGAAAAGAGAAAGAGAAGACAAAAAAAATGTGCTAAATGATTAAAAATTATAATATTGTATTAGTTTATAGTAAATATTTGAAATTTTATGTTGTGTTATAAATTGTGTTTATAAGTTTAAGGGGATGCGGTCGGAAAAAGTTTGAAATTTATTGCGGATGAGAAGTTGAATATAAGCGTTGCTTAATGTACGATCAGCGTTTAGAATTTTGATGCCGAATTCAAAGTGCACGTTTTCTTTGCACGAGAGAACTCCGTAGGAATTCATTATTTGTTGCGGTTATGTCATTATGTGTGTTTGTAGAAAGGAATGCGCAGTTTGAATTTGGCATCAAGATTCCCAAACGCGGCTCTGAATACATCTACAATGACCAATGCTTGTATACTCGAGGATTTTTCAAGTTTGACCGATCAATTAGTTTAACAATCTTATTAAAGGGACAACGTATCCAGAAAAATGAAAATAAAATATATTATTCATGAGATTAAGGTGCGTAGAAATGTTCGACTTAATTTCATTTTTGTTGAGTATCAAATTAGAAATAAAATAAATAAAAATAAATCATACTGGTCACATGGTCAAAATTTGTATACATGATTGGTCAAACCCTTTTGGACCACCAATTGAAAAATATCAAAAAATTTTAAAAAATTTCAAATGGGGTGACTTCCTCTATATTTCCATTGTTGGCAACCATAATTGCTGTTCTTTTAAAAGCTCGTCCTCTCTTCTCTGCTGCTGCGTAACCGCACCGCAAAAACCTTACGCGGCAGAAAATAGTTCCAATTGTTTTTGTTTCGTTTTATTTAATAAACTCGTGACAAATGGATAGAAATTAGTGTATTGTTACTGATTTGTATATTACTTTTATTTGATATCGCACGAACCCTGACTACACTGTCTCTTTAAGATGTCTTTTAATTCAAAATTGAAATTATCATTTCAACATTTTACGAGATTTAGGGATTTTTAGAATTTTGTTATTGTGGGCTCGCCCGCAATACATCGTAATTTCATATAGGATAAGGGTCATTAAGTGAAACGGTGTATTAATCTATTTTGCATAGTGATAAGAACAATTAAGCTTTTGTTGCAGTTTTAAAATATTCCATATCACATATTTAATCCTATTGTACAATTGTGCATTGTTGATGAAAACAACGCTTGTTTGTGAAGATGGTTGTTTTAGTGCTAAAATACAGCAAAGTTTAAAATCATTTGATTCATTTCTTTCTTTGTATAAATAGACGAGAGATTCGATTGGGGAACAAGTTGTCACATCAACTTAATGTTTGAAGCAAGAATTCAATATGGCGCGACAAGCTGAATATCTGATAAGGGCCCACAAGTGATTATGAAACCTGATTGATTTTTACTCGTGTTTTTCTAAGTTCATCGTGCTTCAAAAACACGCATATGTCGTGTAAATTATTTAGACATGTTTTCATGAGTTTTTAAAAAAATGTTTTTTTTCTTTTTCGGGTCGTATTTGCGATATGCGACTTCAACCTGTTGTGAAGTTGCGACCAGTATACACAAACGCATCGCTTTTAAGTGAGTTATTAGTGAAATACAAGTTTCCGACCATATACTCTTACAGTAAACTGGATTGCAATCAGAAATTGGGTTACTCACAAGTCACAATTTAGACTCGAATTTGGAATTCCTAGTGCTTGGCATTCCATTGCAACCAGAAACTTAATAAAATGCCTTTACGGTACAAATTAGACTCAATGCGGAGAATCTGACATTATTTGGTCTCTGGTTGGATTGGGAATGTAGAAATGGACTTTTTTGAAAAATTGTTTTTTTTTTTTTTTTTTTTTTTTTTTTTTTTTTTTTTTTTCTTATTGAGGATACATAGAATCGATAAACCCAAGGAACATTTTTTTTTTTTTTGATTCGGTCACAACATAAGCGGTATGTTGTGAAATCAGTTTCGAGTCACGAATATCTGGATGTGCACTTCGGTGCTTTCAATTTCATTTTCTTGTGGAGTTGCGGAAATATGTCGCATTTATTGTCGCAGTAGATCTATCAAGTATTGAACAAAAAAAAAAATTTCATCAATTCGCAGTTTATGTCAAAGGATCCATTGACTAAACAATTTGTGTACGAAAATGCCATTGGTTAATGGCTTATGCATTGTACTGAAAGTATCTATTGTGGTATCTTATTTTAATCCTCTAGTCGAACCGAATCGAAAAATCATTGCTTCGTAGTCCAAAAATGTGCGTGCCATTGTTAACAAATGAAAACGTTTGTAAAATATTTTTAAAAAAATTCTTTACATTTGGGTTTTTCTATTGTTGCGCACATTTTTTGGCTTAGAAACAATGATTTTTCGACACACCTCGACTAGAGATTAAAATAAGATACCACAATACCACAAAGTATTTTCATTTTCAGTACAATGCAAAAAAGTTCACTTCTCAGTTTCTTGCACGAATTGTTGGATCGTTGTTCTATGTTAGGTACACTGCAGTGCAACATGCTGACTTAGCAGTGTGATAGGAGCAAATGCGAAATAGTCGAAGTCCGTCCAGCCATCCTTTTAGTGATTTAGACTAATGCACAGTTTCCGTAATGTTATATTCCCCTTCCATTGGAAATGTGCAAGATAGTAAATATTCTAATTCTTTGATGGAATTATTCTTTTGAAGCAACGTCATCTGATAAGATGTTTTTCAAACGAGGTTTTTGCACACTACAAGGAAATTCGAGAGGGAGAGAATGGCTGAAGGGGTTGCTGAGTAAACACGATAAGTGGATGGAAAAAGAGTATGAGAAATTATCACGACACAGTAGTGGATGGATGGGGATGGCGTTTATTATGGCTATGCGCAGCAGCGTCCGTTGCACTAGCGATAGGGGGCAGTGGAGAAGGAGAAAGAGAAAGAGAGAGAGGCAGTTAGGGTTCGTTCGTTGGCTCGTTATTCGTTGCGCCACCTTTTGAATCCGTCTTCCGCTCATTAAGAAAGAGAAAAGATTAGCGATGGCCTTCCTTCGTTCGTCACGAGACGCCGCGAGGCGTTTTGGGGAGGTGATGGTGCGGCTACATGAATAGAATTGTTTGTGTTTTATGCACTGCAAATTGCACCTTGCACTACACACACTCGTACTTAAACTAATCCACATGTTTTGATTACTAGATTTCCAAGAAGAATATTTTTTAAGGCGTAGGTCAGTAAAGAAAGAGAAATCTGACAATAGTACGAGACCGAAAACGAGATTTAAAATGTCGTATCGTGTGTTTGCGATTTGTCACGAAACATGTTACATACGACACATAAATCGGCGGCAACAATTTTTAACACCTTATCACAAATTAAGCCTAAGTATTGGGCTTGTGGTTTGTGCAAGGTGTTTGACTGATAAAAAAACTAACCTGACATTGAAATCAACACAAATTTGCCAACATTGCAGCCGAAGCGGAGGGAAAATGGCGGCAGAATTTTACGACAATTGTTGTATTGTATGCACAGTGCGCATGCGTTGTATACACGACAATTTGAACCAGATTTTTGAAAAATCTTGACCGAGATCTTTCAAATGAGAATACATGTGACGAGATTTTTTAAGAATATCTCGTTATTTTGGCATTCTCGTAATGAAATAAATCTCGTACGAGAAATCGCAAACTGTCTACTAAATAGACGTGTTGAAAGAAGGGCTCTGGAACGTCTAGTTAGGAAAACTAGGCTGCTTACCTCCCACGCTGCTGAGTGTTCATGGCACCAGATGCTTGGTGAAAGGAGTTTGACTTTAATAAACAAATAAAGTGTAGTAAACAGATTGGCTGATGTTTTTACTTTTTATTTATTTATTTGTTTTTCTGCTAGTACGCTGACTGTCATCTGTCAATACGGCAATTTTGTTTATTTGTGATTTGCGACTTGCGAGTGGTGCGCTCGAAAATTGAGTATGCTTTCTATAATAGATGATGTGAAGATAAGTTTTTTGAGTAAAAATCTAAGTTTGTTTCGTTGAATAATAGATTCTATTCTATTTTTTTTTTTTAGTCCTATAATAGAATTTAATAATTAATGATAAGTGTAGTCAACAAACTACTTATCAATGGAATGTTTCTTCGGGGACTCTACTGTAGTCTAGTATAGGATGCAATTTAGTCTAATGATATATAAATATTGTGTCAAGCTGCGAGAGAACAAATTGGTTTCGACTTATATTTAATCGATATTAAAAATTGATTTTATTTATTTTTTAATTTTTTTTGCAGAAAAGGGAATAGAGGGATGGGAAGGGACAAATACACAACACTTGGCAACCTCAACTCGCCAAACCACATGTTGGCAAATAGGATTAGTTGGATTTTTGATTTATATGTAAATGTCATTGAATTTTTATGTATGTTGTTAACGTGGATAAACGTGGATAAACATCAAAGAAAAAAAATAACGATTACTATTTTTTTTTTTTTTTTTGTACTTTTACTTTTATGTGTTTTTATGTTACTGCAAATCGAAAGCTTTGTTGGTAATAGCATAAAGCTTATTTTCATCAATTAAAATTTCAATCTAATTAAGAAAAATTTTTAGATTTTAAATATTTTTTTTATTGGGGTTTTTTTTTTCAACCTGGGGGGAGGGAGGAGGGGGGCATCTGTCAAAAGGCCATTTTCACTTTATTTTGATTTTTATATCGGATAATTAAGACCGAATTACTAAAAAAAAAAAAATAAAAATAAAAAATAAAAAATATATATATATATATAATAATGTACATCGATCGACATATAAATAAATTGCAACTGTTTGGAGAATGGTTTCCGCTCTGATTAACCCTAGAAAATGTGTGAGAGAAGAGAGAATAAAAAAGCTCGAGTTAAAATGGTGTCAGTTGAATGATTTGCTGGGAATTTGGGCGCTCATTTCTGCATTAATATCCGGTGATGAGAAACGCGGTTCGTTCACTTACTCACTCTCTGTCGCGCTTCCCCTTTGGATGAAGTGCCCTCTAGAATGCTGTGGGTGTCCGCTAAGAAGTATCGATCTGTTGCCCCTGTCCGCCTTTGAAATGCCGAAATGAGATTTCTTGTTGCCTCCTCTCCATTCTTGTGTGCTAATGGCAGCTGAGTGCAATGTTGATGGAAACGTACGTGATGTCACTAATCCCTCTTTTTTTCTTCTTATTTTCCAGGTGTCGTTTGATTACGCTTTTTGGTTGACAGATTTCAGCTCTGCGATAAGAAAACAAGATAGGAAGCAACGAACGAAAGAAAAAGCAAGGTACGTGTTTACATTTTAACTACTGTATACTCTACCTTAAAGGGAATGAATACACACCCACGAAACAAGAAAATGTCTATTCAACATTCAGAAAAAACATTAGAAACGTTGATTCAATATTAGAATGTCTTTTTTATCAACATTTTTTCAACATTCAAACGTAAAAAGATGATGAATTAACATTGAACGAATGTTGCTTATCAACAACCGATAATTCCACTGTTTGCGTGTTGTATTAAAATGTTGTTACAACATCTAATGAATGTTGCATATTAACAACCCATATTCAACCGTTTGATTGTTGTTTCAGAATGTTGATTTAACGTCTAACGGATGTTGTCTATGAACACAATATTCAAACATTCGATCGACATTCAAAAATGTTGATTCATGTCGAGGAAATTTCGAGTATTGTTTCTAAACGTGTTTAAATCTCTTGTGTAACAGTTTCTGTTTGTGTCAAGCCACAACTGTATTTGTCATAATGACATCTGCAAACACCAGACGGCATACATGTTGCAGCTTCTGTTTGTGTATCTTTACTGAGCATGCTCAGTTGTTATCTTCAGCAGCATCTGGTGAGGATTACTGGAGAAATTGTAATAACATTTTTGCTCGCGCTAATGGATTTAAGAGTCGAGTCAGACAGTGCAAGGCATTGATTTTTAGCTTTCAGATTTTCATTAAAGATGGATTTTGAACAGCTCCGTTTTGATTAACATAATAACAACATCGCATTCGAAATAGTAGTAAATAATACTATTATATCATCAATTTTGTTGAATTCAAGATGGAATTTTACAATAATCAACTTAAAATACGTGAGTTTCGAAATTTCCATTTTCTGATCCTGATGGCTAAATAATCGAATTGGAATAGGTGGAAGATGAATAATCGGTTTAATTTGAACGCATCAATATGCGTTAAAATCTTGTTTGGTTTCAGTTACCCTCAGTGGCAAAACATAGTGATGCAATTAATGCGGTTTTAGTGCGTTTTCCTGCTGTTTTCTTATTCACAAAGATTGAAAATAAATGGTTTGTTGTTGTTTGGAGACATTAGGTTGGTAAGACTGATAAATGAAGAGGACTAATAAACTGCAAACTGGTGACTGCTTTTGTTCATAAAGAATGTAATTAGAATTCAAGCCCAATTGACGAGTTAATTAGATGAGGAAAGGTGATGGAAAGGAGCGCATCGAATTACCTATTTATATATATATAGACAGCATTACCACTGCCATATTAATTGACTAATTGTTGATTACGCAGGTACCAGTTGGCCTGCAATGCTGCAACCGAAAATTTACTTAAATTTGAATTTGCTTTAAAAAAAAAAGAAAGAAAATTAAAATTAAAATTTAAAGTTATAAATTTTATATTTAATTCATCGTTTTTTTCCCTGCATTTATTATTGAAGCTGCCGTTTCAGAGTTAGGACTGTCAATCTATTTCCTAGTTATACGTTGAATATTGATTACAATTTTTTTCAATCATGCACCGAATTAATCTGATTTTACGGAAACTTTAAGTTAAGGCTGAAGTAGTTCAATATGGTTTGGTGGTTGCATCTGGTGAATAATTTAGTAGAATATGCTGCCAAGTGCCAATTGTCGTTGCTGTGTCTCAATGGCTGCTGCAACGACAACTTTGCTCATCGTCGTGCTTATTCGATTATTTAGTTTAGTGTAACTGATCGCTAGTGCATCGGGTCAAGTGAATTGAATAATAACTGGCACTTTTAATGGAATATTGTGGCGCAAACTATCTGTTTTGAGCGTCATGTTGAATTCATAGCACTACAGCACTATTTAGACACCACGAGTCACGACAAAGGCAGGGAAGGGATGCGGAGATGAGATGAGATGATGAATTTTGGCAACACAATAACTAAGGCGATCCGATCGACGAACGTTTGCTTAACTCGATTCAGTATTCTCTTATGCATTTTATTTTTGGGATAAAAGCAGTTTTGTGTTGCAACATGCACTTGCATCACGCGCATATATTTAAAATGTGCCTAAATTACAGTTTAAATTAAGTTAGTAAATGCCGTTCTAACAACGATTTTGGTTTCAATCTAAAAATGATTATAGATAGATAGATGGAATTAAGTTTATAGACGCAAAGCGGCAACTTAGGCCATACACGTCATTAATCTGACAAAACTGAAACTGAAATACTAAATCTGACAAAATGAATCTGACTAACTAAATCTGACCAATATAAATCTGACACAAACAAGATTGCGACAAGACCCGAGAAGAGATCTATAGTTTTGTATCTGTGCAGTTTTCACCAAGTTCTTTTGTGCGACCTTGTCGCACTTATTTAGGTCTACTTTTAAATTGGAGTACTGTTTTGGTCTAAAAAGTTTACCATAATTGAGTGATTATTCAACCGGCAACTTTAATCCTATTTTACACATACAAAGCAACAAGCCTGCAAAATTACATTAACACCATTGAAAATAGCCATTGTTTTTAGCCCTAGGATAAAAATTTTAAAAAATTCTAAATTAAATATTTGGCTAGATATGGCTGCCTTTTTACATACTACCCTCCGGTATCAATAAAATATGCAATAATCAAAATCTGTCCATTAAGTTTTCAATTTTGGTTTACGATCAGGGGAGAGCTAAATAAATGAGTCAAAAATGTATTGAGGAACATAATATCGGTATAGGCCACAAGAAAAAGTTATCGGATCAATATCGGCAAATCGATTTACCAAATGATAGCTAATATCGATAATGATATCAGTCAAAGTCAACTTACTTGCTGGTAGAACTCAATTATCGTAGACTTTTTTGGACCAACTGTATATAAACGTAAGTTGCTAATCTTACGTCATTATTTTGACTTTTGAGAAGGGCGTGTTGTCTAGGTATTTAAAATACAAATGTAATTTGACAATGTAGACTATTTTGTATTTTGTATTTGAAACTAAAGTATTTTGCCTATCTATGCAATAGTCATGTCATCATTACAGTCAATGAGGGCAACTTGCAGTTTTAGAATAGGAAATAAGTAAGCTATAATTGTAGCGCAAGAAATTTGTCCAGTCATGACTTCACGTATAATACACTAAAGTTCGATGGTTTCATTAGTAACAAGAGATTGAATTCAAATTTCGAATTTGTAAAGAACAAAATCCTCACAACAGCTGGTTTACATCTGGATGAGTCTTCGCTTCAACCATTTTACATAACCTTTGAACCCTTTTGTTAACTGTTACGCTCTTATGTATATAATAGGTGATTTGTAAACAGCTAAATATAAAAAATTGTATATCACGTTTTCTTGTTCGATTATTATGACGTCATTATATAATTATATTAGTGAAAGTGACGGAAGGCGACTCACTCAGGCCCACCCTATCATCATACACACAACACAACACAATGCACATTTACTCGTCGCACTTTTTCCCCTTATATCTTTCTTTTAACAACCTAAGGCATGAAGAAAACCGGAAATATTACAAATCTTTTTTCTTTTTCACTGTAAAACATGACATCTCACGCACAGGAAATAACAATTTTTCCCCACTCTTATCATCATCTCTTCCTTTCTTGTCGAATGTTTCATCAATACCGCAGGCATTGAAAATATGTGTTTTGCGTTGGTAAAAAAATAAAAAATCACTTAATCCACTGACATAAATCAAGAAAATGGTATGCAATTTGAATAAAATATAAATTACATACCCCACTTGTTTGAGAAAAAAAATAAAAGAAAAATAATTTTCACGATTTTGCCATATTTCACTGTCAAAATAATGAAATATTTATTTTTATCATTCGATTTTCATTTATAACTGTTCACTTTAAAACATCTATTTTTAATGCATATCCTAATTAAGATTTAAAATAGAAGTATATCCATAATGTCATTATATTTTAAATAACTGTTTACACTGAAATGAATGGAAGAAATTAAATATCACGTGCAATATACTGCGGTGTATGGAAAAAAAGCGGTTAAGAACTTAAGATACCACATTGTGATAGTACGTAGTAGTTATTACCTATACCATATGTGGTACTGAGTGTTAGATGATACAGACTTTGATGTTTTTATCAGATGGCTGATTGGTTTGCCTGCTGCCTTTGTGCGTTCGATGGAGATGTTAGTGGCTTGGCACTGGCCATTGTGTCCGAGTCTTTTCACGTCACCACCTGGAGTACAATATGGCGGTTCGCAACCCCCCGACCGGTGAGGGCTTCCAATGTGTAGCTGTCGAGGGGAGTTAGGGCGAGAGAGCCTTTAGACCAAATCTGTCATGAGTTATGGCTAGTGATGGTCTCTTGTTGCATTCGGAGCCATTCGGAGCCTCAGAGAAAAGGGTCCTTTGGGGTTCCCATTTACCCCCACATGGCGCATGGGGGCATTGATGAATGAGTCTTGTCTGCGCATGGGCGGAATGTTCAACTTGTTTCATCAACACCCCCAATAGCTTTTTTATGGACAAAAAATCATAAAAAATTATAAAAAAATTTAAAAAAATATGGTGGGTGACATATTTGCGTTATTTTAAGTTTTGAAACCAAAAAGAAAAAAAAAAAAAAATAATTTTTTCATATAAAAAAAAAAAAAATAATTTATTTAATGTCTTTTTTTGAAATTGGACCTTGGCAGCCACTTAGACCACATTCCCGCCTAAATACTTGCCACGGGGGGTCATGCGAGTTGTGTCCCGTCTCGGACTGGGAACTCCTGCTGGCAACTTGTCTCTAGGAGTCTCTTGTTTAAAAGATTATAATTTTTATTTGTAAATTTAAAATAATAAAATTAAAAAAAATAAAAATAAATAAATAAATAAAATAAAAAAATCTTTTATTTTTATCGCCATTGGAAATAATTCAATTTTTTTGGGTGTAGCCCACAAAACCCTTTGCTGCCACGAGCGACAGGGCGAGGCGTGTAATTTGGGTCTTGGTAGCCCTCCTCCCTCAAGCGCTGCAAATACCTGGGAAACAGGTGTTAAGAAAGTGGATAGACAAAGAAATTTGAAAATATAAAAAAAATTTATTTTTTTTTTTTTTTTTTTTGTGCTTAATTGCCTCCTACTTAGAACTGGCTTGTCTTTTGTTTCCAGCCTTGATTTACAACCGAGGGACAGTTAAGGGGGACAATGAGCACAAGGTAGTGGCAGCAAAGTACTTAGGACCCTCAGTTGGCCACTGGTCAATAGACATTTGGCCATTGTTCCTTTAAGGTGGGTGAGTTTTCAAGAGTGATGATGAGCATTGAGTGCAGTTGGGACCCATCATTATCAGACCCAAAGGGCTGCTCATGATTCGGGTCCAATGAGGTCATTGATTTGGGTGTCCCGAGGCTACTTTGCCAGACTTTTCTTCTTTTTTTTCTTTTTCTTTTCTTTCACTGCGGGCGAAAGTTTGTGCTTCAAAGTTTTGGTAGTTGAAATCCTGGACCAGACCCAAGTTGGGCAAAGTAGGACAGAGGAAATTACCGATTAAAAAGTGGTTTAAAGATTTTATAGATTTTTTTTTTTTTTTTTTTTTTTTTTTAAACTTGGAGGAAAAAGTAGCGAGGAATTTTGAATGAGGACAGACAGTTACTAATAAATTTTTTTTTTTTTTTTTTTTTTTTTTTTTGTTGGGAAAGAAAGTGTCGAATGTCTTTGAATTTATGTATGTGATTAAAAGTGGCACACATCGGTTCAAGGTTGTATGTTTAATTTATCAAGTCAGCAGATTATATAAAGGGTGTTGTGACTTATGAGCAACTGCATTTTATTGATTTTAAATGCAATTTATTTCAATGGGGATCGGCGAAAAATCTTTTAATAGTTTCAAGAGTTGCGTAAGTGGGGGTTTTATGTATAACGGAAATTGTCACTCGACGGTTTGGCTTTTTAGGCGTAAATTTATTTTTTTTTTTTTTTTTTTTTATTTTTTTACAAAAAGGTGCCACGGTGAGTTTTGAGTGGAGTGCACCAATGTCCAATATTACACACAGGTTTAATCGTAAATAATTATTAGTTTCTACACTTCAGTTTACATAGGAAATGCTTAATTGAAATAATCGGCTTTAATGGAATTAATCAACGTGATTTGATGCTTCTATTGAAATGGTTGCTCGCTTTTCACAGGTAGTTTATAAAGCCTTTACAAATTCAATCCTAAACCCTCAATTTATATTTTAAAAGAAAAAAAGAAAAAATAGTGGCGGAGATAATTGTCTCCGCCATTTATTAGATTACATGTAATTTAACCTAATAAAAAAAAAAATATTTTTCCTTTTTGTAATTTTTGTAATTTTTGTAATTTTTTTAACATTTTCAAACCGCTAAATTAAATGGGAGAAAAAAAAAAAATTCTGGTGGTTTTAAGGAAGTTTCTAGTTTAGTCTCCAGATGTCTCTGTCGATTTTTTGGTTTATATGGCGTAAAATCGGGGGTTGATAAATAAACAAATTCATCATGTTTGCTATATCATTTTATTTGTTGCTAGGTGGCGCCACCCATTTGAACCAAAACCCATGCACGAATTTATTTAATGTATGATGTCTTTAAAATATAAATGACCAGTTTTATTTCGTCTGACCGTCGTCAGATTAAAAATTGACGCTCGCTCGTTTTGGTTGGACGTCCAAAACTCAAACCAGTTTTCTTCGAATTCGCATTTTATCACTTTGTTAGTTTCCAATTTTTTTTTTATTTTTTTATTTTTTTATTTTTTTCCACTTTTGATCCAATCAAACGCGCGGGTGTTTATTTTAATAATCTAAACCGGTTCGATTACCTCGAGTGAACAACCGATTGCGTAATATCATTGAAAATAAAAGACCGGTTCCCGATTTTAAATAACCGGATGTGTTTCTAGATGACCCGCAATGGTGGCCGCTCATTAAAGTAAACATCACTTTTTTTTCTTTTTTTTCCCTCGTTTATATTTATATGGTCGAAAATTGATTATCCGTGGAAAGTTCCGTTTTGAATCAACTTTTATAAACGATCTTTTTTAGTTTATAATTTACAACTCGTGCAACTTTTACAACATTGTAAAACATTGTATTTTTATCGACATTAAAATCGATTTAAAAAAAAAATAATAAAAAAATATATATATATATATATATATAAATAAATAAATAAATAATAATAAAAGAAATTAGAATATAAGTAAAACAAACAGAAATTTGTTAAAATATGAATAAAACAAAAAAAAAATCCGTTTTTATTATTTCTTTTTTTTTTTTTTCATTTTCTTGTTTTGTTTTGTGTTGGAAAGAGACCACCTTTTGTGTCTTTGCCCCAAGTCAGGCCGTGCCATTAGCGAGGGTAGGTTGGTAGGTGCAAACATCAACTTTTATCCTGCAGTGTTGGAAACTGGTTTTCTCAGTTCAGTCCACATTTCACAGTCAGACTCGCTCGGTACAAGTTATACGGATTTCACAGAGGCAAAAAAAAAAAAAATAGGAGTTACATGAAAATGATCAAGTTTGAACATCATAATAATAATAAGACGGTGAGTTCGTTATTTGTTTTCACTCGTATAAATCAAAAAAATGTCTCGGATGTGTGTCTTGTCTCACACTCTCACTCACTCGTCGAGACCGAGAGTATAAATTTGCCATCCGCTAAATGTGCTGCAAGTGCATTTCTCGAATATGCGTTTTCTAAGCCGCCGTCGTTTCTCTCTTTTACTTCTTTTTATGGTTCGTGTGTGCAGATAATGATGACTGTATGTGCGCTCAACATTTTCCTGACATTTATACGACGCTTTTGCGCACGATGCACCCAGTCCGAGCCGAGCAACCGGAACTTAACTACGGCCCCATTAGATTTTTCTCTTGTTTTAACCTTTATTTTCTTATCGCGCGCTATATTCGGATAAAATTTCAAATTGTTGCGATCAACGGCGGCAGCGGTTTCATGCGGGCGGATGTCGACTTGTTTGCGGCAGCCGGCAGCCCGGCAGCCCGGATGCGACTCCGTTAATTTTATTAAATTTGAACACATTTTCAGAGGATAATTTGTAATTTGTGATGATTTTTCGAAATTAAGAAATTATTCCGGTTGAAAGCGAATATTTAATCGAAGTGTTTCGCGTTGAATATCGATTTATTTAATCGTTTGTTCTAATTTGACCATTTTAATCAGAAATAAGGAAATAATCACACCTGACCGCGTCAATTTTGTGCAAATTACAAAACACATAGTTGGAAAATTGGCAAATTATTTCAAGACAAACAACAAAAAAAAAAAAAAAATTTTATTTTCTTTTAAAAACAGCATGAAATTTTTATGTGTCTAAAAATACACCATTAAATCTACTCTTGATTTACTCAACACTACGAGATAATGTTAGGGTGTGTTTGAAAGCACATTTTTCCCTTTTTAGCCACTAGGGGAGAGGGGAATGAGAATCAAACAGATAAAGAGAAAACAGGGGTGAAATGGAAGAAAACACTAAAAAAACACCGAATTTCGCAGGTGTTGAGGGCCTTGAATTTTTAATACAAGTTGTTAAGTAAAAAAAATGTAATAAATTTAACATTTTATTTCATCTAATTTTTTTGAAATTTTTTTGTAATTTTTTTTTTTTTTTTTTTTTTAGGTTTGTGATATCCGAAGTCACGCAATGAAGACCTTGCACAACGCTCTAGTCGTTGGAATAATTATTTTAAGTTTGGGGACCCCGGTTGGCTCGTCCGATAAAATAGGTAAGTTAGATTTTTGATCAAGTTTTAAGGTGTTTTGAGGCGGTAATTATTGAGGAATTTGATAATGAGGGTTGTTGTGTTGGTGGTAGTAAATCATGTGGTGGAAAACAGCTTGAGCTGGTGCTTCTTTTCGTCTCCCCCTATCGTGCTCAACACACACCCTTCTCTCCCTTTCTCCTTCCCTCTAGCTGATTTCAACCAACATTTTCAGATATTCTGTTTCAACCACTTCCATTTTCAACCCCATTTAGGACATTTTACAACTTTTTTTTTTCCCAGCTGCAAATCACATATTTTTAATTTTTTTTTTTCCGATGGATTTTTGCTTTTAAAAAATTTAGTTTTTTGTTGTTGTTGTTGTTGGTTTTTTTTTAAAAGTAAAAAATTCAATTTCTTTGAGGTTTGAGTGACTAATCACGTACTACCACACTAATAATTAGTTTTTTTACGACAGGAATTGGTTTAACGTGGAAAAATGTCCGTATTAAGGGATTTAAAAAAAAAAAGTGTTGTCACGCTATTTATTTATTTATTTATTATTTTTTTTTTTTGCTAAAATTCCACTAGAATTAGAAATTTTATCTCAAAAATTACGCGACACGAACTATCTACGGTGATTGCGCTTTTATGCCGCATTAAGTCGACTCCACGCGGCATTAAAATTCAAACCCCGTCAAATTCACCCAAAAAAAATATTTTTTTTACAAAATGTGTTTTTATTTTGAGACGCCATGTTGTTTTTTCTGATTAATCTGACCTTCCACATGTAATTTACAGTTTTATATCTCTATTCCGCTCTTATTTTTTCTTTACAACTATTTTACCTTGGATAAAATTTTTCTCAAGGATTTTATTTCATTGTTTACACTTTTTACACTTTTAAAATATTCAGATCGCGAATCTTTTTTGGAAAAAACTGATTTCTTTTTTTTGTTGTGAAAAACAAATTTTAAAAACCTTGGTAGGGGTTTTTTTTTTTTTTTTTTTTTATTTTTTTTATTATATTATCTATACTGTCACGTGGAATAAAAAATGCAAGCGTCAAAGTGGTGTGAAAATGAAATTTACACGATACAAAAAGTAGGGCAGGCAAATACTTGTAAAAATGGAGTTTTAAAGCAAAGCATGAATAAAGTAGACATGTTTTATAGAAGCTTTGCAGCACCAAAATTTGTCCCTAGGGCGAGGAATATTTAGACGTGAATGGTCAAGAAAGGAATGTGGACACGGTCAGTGACATGTGATGGACAAATCGACTCCATTTTGATTTTTTTTTTTTTTNTTTTTTTTTATT
>JH432016.1:179422-219917 GCA_000239455.1 Strigamia maritima | reverse complement strand
ATGGATAGGATTTTTTTTTTTTTTTTTTTTTATTGAAATTACCTAGCAAATACGATGGGGAAAAACTGGAATAGATAATCGATTTGAGTGCTCGGATCGATTTGGTTATAGATTTTTATATTAGGAATTTTGAATCGATCAGATTTGACTGATTTTTTTTCCTGCTAATTTAGAATTTCCATTTTATTAAAGGCCAACTTCTTGTCATGAAAAGTAATTGTAGAATTAAGTCTTTTTTTTTTTTTTTTTTTGTGTTGATATTGTTTGACAGTATGCGATTTCTCGTACGAGACCGAAAACGAGATTTAAAATGTCGTATCGTGTTTGCGATTTGTCAAGAAACGTGTTACATACTACACATAAATCGGCGGAAACAATTTTTAGCAGAACTAGACACTTTATCACAAATTAAGCTTAAGTATTGGGCTTGTGGTTTGTGCAAGGTGTTTGACTGATAAAAAAAACTACGGTAACCTGAGATATTGAAATTTGCTAAAATTGCAGCTGAAGCGGAGGGAAAATGACGGCAGAATTTTACGACAATTGTTGTGATTGTATGCAGTGTGCAAGTCAAGTCGTACACACGACAATTTGAAACCGAGACCTTTCAAACGAAAATACATGTGACGAAATATTAACAAAATCTCGTTATTTTGGCATTCTCGTAATGAAATTGCAAACTGTCTAGTATCTAATATCTATATTAGATTGTTCATAGCGATAAGGAGATGTCGGATATAACAGAGTTTGCGGTAGAGTTTTGTGTAACACTATTTATAACCATAAAAAAAGTTATAATTATAAGGAAAAAGTACCTGCCGCAAACTCTGTGTATACGGGAGTTTTCCCTTATAATTATGGCGAAGTTTACATTACAATTAAAGTCAGGGTTGGTCGATTTAAATCAAAACGATTTAAATCAAATGATTAAATCTTGATTTAATCAACACAAAAAAATCATGATTAAAATCAAATTACAAAATTCTTCAGAAAATCCCTTTAAATTGTAAAAACACAACATTTTCAAAAATTAATCTCTATAAATTTTATAATTATTTACTTAATAATACAAGTAGCACAACAGGAAGGGTTGTTCCAATTTAGCTTTCCTCTGCTTTTCATTTCTACACTGTTTCTACAGAGCATCATTCTTAATTTAATATAATATAATATGTAATAATGTAATATATAATTATATTATTAATTTTTTTTTTTATTATAAAAAAATCATGATTTTGATTTTTCTAAAAAAATCATGATTTTTGCCAATAAAGTAATGAAAATAATGAAAATTTAGAGTAGCGGTTGTACAACTTTTTGTTCCAGTTGTAAAACTGCTTATGTCACGTGACTGGTCAAAAAAAAAAAAAAAAATGAAGTAAAATGCGTCGTGTATTTCGGCTTCAATTGATATTCCAGTGGTCAGTTTCTCTTTAAAAGATCTCAAAACATTTGGCTTGGCGGTATTGCAATCAATACAAGTTTGAATTAGTTGAACTTGATTTTAATTAACTTTAGTGCGTTCTCACAAGTACACCGGTAAGAGCGAGACATTTTAAGCAGAAATCCACTCCAGCACGCAATCATCAATTACGTATAAAACTAATGACCTACGGTCATTTGGCTCATCTCATCATTGGGGCAACCACCTCTTAAAGAGTTCGGCATAACCATTTACGATCCTGTGGTATTTTAAGATTTTTTTTTTTTTTTTTTTTAAATTATTTAATTAAAAAAAAAAGAAAGAAAAAAAGTTTCTTCTTTTCGCCATTAGGAAAACAGTCATTAAGAGCGAAATTGGAGCTGCGCAGATAGTTGTGGTATGCAACGGGTAAAACGAGATAAGATGGATGTTTGGGTTGGAGTTGGGGGAAATTGTCACATCCCTCTAGCGTCTGCTGAATAAGGTGATATGTGCGTTATCGAGGTTTTGCAAAGATAATTTTCTATTTACCTGAACTTTAGCAAAGGTTAATGATTGTGTTGCTCCAGATGATGATGGATCGTAATGAATATCGCGAATGTCACTTGTGATATTTTTATCCAGGGTACTCGAGCTCTCTGCTCGACTCGGTTCGGTTTGGTTTAGTAAATGTCAAACATTTTTCATAATGGCGACACCGGCAAATTTGTCTCGCAAATGCGGAGATGGATCGCTCGAGCGACACTTTGGGTCTTCAGTATCCGTGACTCATATTTTTCTTCTTTTTTTCTTTTTTTTGCTTTACGTTTAAATTAAGATAAATGATGGAAATCTCTCGAACGGAGTGACAAGTGGCGCCAACATGTTGTAGTGCACCTCGTAGCTTTTTATTTTTTATTTTTTATTTTTTTTATTTTTTGCTTTAAACTTTTATAATAAATGGAGGATGTTGTTTGTAGTGTTTTCTTAATTAATTTGCTGTTTAATTTGTCAATTACTAAAAAAAAAAAAAAAATTTAGTCTTCCACTGCTTAAACTTTTATATTAACAGCGCATTTCATTGAAGTAAATGTTTTAAGCTCAATTAACATTTTGTAAATATGAATCATTTTAGTTTATATATATATATATATATATATATATATCAGTGATGTAACCTGACCCAATTCTTGAACAATGAAATGAAGGAGTGTGTGTGAGAGAGACTAGTGTGAGGACTGCATTAAAACGTGACTTGGAATATTAAAGTGATTTGAAAACTTAGAATAATCCGATAATATTTTTTGGTTTTTTGTTTGATTTATTAGACGAGTTTAGTTTTTTCTGCATTTTTCTGCTGATTCAGATATCGATGAAGTACATCGATCGTTCGCACCTTGTAGGTAAAAATAAAATTGCTAAACAGTTTGGAAACATCTTCAGGCTGAATGTTGAAAGTTGCTGACACATTATATGGTAGAATTTTTAAAAATTCTAAAGGTCAAGTGCAGTTAAAATTTAAATTTTAATGCGTGAAAGATGATAATAAAAAAACCTTCATTCAAATTGTTGCTTTATTTCATTAAAATATCAATTTGAATGTCGAATTTGGCATGATATATATTTTGCTAGTGGCTTTTACGTATTACCGTATTCCCTCGGAAAGAACGGCATGCCGGATATTAGTAAATCCAACCAGGGTGCCGGATAAAGTAAGTAATACGTTTTACAGCACCGATTCTATTTTTAGGGCAAATTAAAATTTTGACTACACTTGATCTACAAAGAGACCTCAATTTTTCATTATTCAGTGTTGATAAGTGATAACATCTAATTGTGATATGATAATTTTTGTAAACTTGACGAATTTCGCCACGTTAAAGAAAACTAATCCCTAAAAGTTTGTATTGACATTTGAAATTGCTGTTTGCGACGGGACGAGAAAGATGATTCATGGCTTATGATTAAAGACTCGAAGTTGAAATTAGTCCCAAGTTTTACAACATTTCCAGTTGACCTTGGAGGTGCGAATGAATCAATCATGCCAGTGTTTAACTCGAGCCATGAAGGTGAAATTCTTAACGCAAAAATCCATTAAGTACACGATACAAACTTGTTGCTGCAATTTATCACTACAAAACGCCCATATTTCTCAACCGATGTCAACAAAATCAACAAAATCAACAAAATCTCAACATTTTGATAAATTCTCTCTTGCTTTAATCTATCAAACTATCGTCGAGTGAATGACTGAATGTGAATTCATCTTATCAAAACATGAATAAGGGATAAGGATTACTACGAGTATAAGTAGACGTGTTGAAGCGTTTAAGTTAGTCTTGCATAGCACAAATGCACAAATGAACAGTTTGTTATTTTATCTGGTCGTCTTTATTTTCTATTCTTATTCTATACGCACGGGCGAAGGCGATGCCACCGCCATCTCCAATCATGGCGGTCAGGAGCTAATTTACTCGCATTCGCGTAGTAAGTTTAGGCTTTATTTTTTTTTTTTTTTTATATTACATTTTATGTTATTATTATTATTATTATCAATTTTTAATTTCAACACTCTGAATAGAATACATAGGAATGGTGGTATTACATTTTATGTCATAATTTGGTAATCTTTAAGTAAGTTCTGCTTCCGGAGTCCATAATTTGGGCTAGTTGTACGAAGCCGTGATTGGTCTAGTACTGATTGACTGGCTGACAAGAGTGTTCAATTAAGTGCATAGAAACACTGATTCTACACTGCAAGTGGGAACAAACCCTTGAGGGAAGCGAGCTCTAATAGGAATTTGCATAATTTCATCGATATTTTTAAAACGCCCATTTATTTCAGCTGCGACTAATTACGAACTCTTTTGATGCACTAACACAAACAGTCGGAAGTATTTTTTAAAAATAAACTTCAGTTCAAAAAATCGCCACCACTGACCACTCGCGATCAGAAACGGAAATGACTAAACAACATTCAGAAAATATTTTTTTAAAAACATCAGAAATGTTGATTCAACATAAGAATGCCATTTTTTTTATCAACATATTTTTCAAAATGTTGATTTAACATTAAACGAATGTTGCATATCAACAACCGATAATACCACCGTTTGATCGTTGCATCAAAATGTTGATACATCATCCAAAGAATGTTGCACATTAACAACCCATATTTCAGAATGTTGATTTAACATCTAACCGATGTTGTCTATGAACACAACATTCAAACATTCGATCGACGTTCAAAAATGTTGATTCAACATTGACTCGTTTCATGGGTAATGTCATATACGACATACCTGTATAACGTACGTAACCATCACGTTGGCGTGTGCAAGTGGCGCTTTCGAGACGAGTTTTGACAAGATATTATTGCATATCTCGCCTTGATGAATGTGTGCAGGCAGGCGCCTCCTGTTGCCTCCATTAGTTTGCGACTGGTGGTGGCTGGTGCCTGTCTTGCCTCTTTTATCGATTACCGTTTTAAACGGTTCAAGTTGAAATATCGATTGAGCCACTATAGATTTTTACTTAGCACGCATTGGCGAATGCATTGTGAGCGAAATTGGCAAATTTGTCTTATTTACCTCTTAACTCTTTCGAGACAGAGTCCCCGAAGCAACGCGAGTTGAGGCGGTTGAGCGTTAAGATTTTTAATGCCAGTGGTGTTCAACTCGAGACTCATCCAACAAGGGACCCTGTCACAAACAGATGGAGGCATTTGGCTTCCATTAGCTTCAGATGTTCTCTCGAGGTTTGTCGACCAGTGAGTG
The DNA here is from genome assembly GCA_000239455.1 of Strigamia maritima. NCBI lineage: Eukaryota > Metazoa > Arthropoda > Chilopoda > Geophilomorpha > Linotaeniidae > Strigamia > Strigamia maritima. The sequence goes on along the minus strand of JH432016.1, from coordinate 214,739 downwards.
ACCCGTTTCTCCCATCTTCATCTTGAGTGTGTCGTGTTTATGGCTCCTGTTGGTGAAATAGGGTCATGACTTGGCACTTAACCAAACTCTTCTTTTTCTCTTTACCGCTTGATGGACTGGTCTCTGCTCTGGTCACATCCTTATAGTTTTTAATCTTTTGGGTGGCTTTTTTTCCTCTTCTTTTCTTCTTCTCTTCTTCTGTTCTGAGTCGAGTATGAAGAGTTTTCCAAGCTGCTCAAGTGGCTTCTTCCGAACGGTACTGTTTGGACATTTTTCTTGTTTTTTTGCTGAAAAGTGAACTTTTTTGCATTCTATCGAAAGTATATATTGTGGTATCTTGTTTTAATCCTCTAGTCGAGCTGAGTCGAAAAATCATCGTTTCGTAGCCAAAAAATGTGCGCAACAATACAAAATCCCAAATGTAAAGAATTTTTAAAAATATTTTACGAGCGTTTTCGTTCGTTAACAATGGCACGCACATTTTTCGACTCCGAAGCGATGATTTTTCGACTCAGCTCGACTGGAGGATTAAAATAAGATACCACAATATATACTTTCAATACAATGCATAGGTCATTAACCAATGGGAGTATCGTGCACGAATTGTTAAATAGAGTTTATATTTAGCGTTTTTGATGACCCAAATGAATATTTAAATTGGACTTGTTTTATCTCAATTACCACAAGTGGTTTCGTTGGAACAGAACACATTCTTGCATCCTTATCCACCATTCGTGTTTTATGCTTTTCAATTGCGAGAGTGAGAGATAAGACAACAAATTGATACTTTTTTCCTTTTTTTTCGTGGAACTGATCTGATGGATTTAAAAATGATTTAAGGTATCGGGAATGTCAAATGAAGTTGCGTTTTCTCGGTGCCAGTAATTATCGTGTGACAGCCTTCCATTAGCTAATTGTCCCCTTTTCCTTTCTCCATTCAATATCGAGCGTCATTTTTTACAACCGATACAATTAGTGTCATGAAGTTTAATATTGAAAATTATTAGTGCCTGCAAAAGAATGGCATCACAAAATATACAATTTGCTACAATTAAAAGCGCAAGACTACCGTTTGAACAAGTAGCGACATCTATTGATATAAATTAAAATTATTATTACAAAATATATTTTTAATCTATCTACTCTCATTTATTAGTCGCCAGCTTATTGAATTTTCAATTTTTATTTTATTTATTTTTTTTTTTAAATAAAATTTAAAAAATTAGAAAATTTATAATTTTTTTTTATACGGGAATTTAAGTTTTACTTCGCCGCACTCAGTCGACGAAACACGGCATCGAGTGTACATGTTTACCGTACATTTTCCACTTACTTATAAAATTTGAATTTTTTTTATATTTTCAGAACGGCCGAAATACTTCACAGCATACGCGTGCGAGGGAAGCATATTGACGATACAATGCTACGAAGGACACACGATCGACCTAATCCGGGCTAATTACGGCCGATTTAGCATAAGCGTTTGCAACGAACACGGCGTGCAGGACTGGAGTGTCAACTGCATGTCCAACAGATCTTTCAGGGTCCTACAAGAGAGGTATGATTAAGAGCGTAACATTTTCTTTTTTTCCTTCAACAAGAACCAACTTGATGATTTCAAACTTATACTTTTCGACCATTTAATTTTGACTTGTTTATGATCCCATTCACCCCCCATCCTCAACCCTCTTCAAAGTTATTTACGACATGCTGATCTCCAGCGATAACATGACCCGTTTTTCTTTACCATTTTTTTTTTCTTTTCGTTACATGAAACGTAAAACGCGAGTCGAGCTGCCATGTTTTATTTTTCCTTTCGCATATTTTGTGGTGATGTTTTCCAAAGTGAAAAGTAGGATGAGGGGTGGGGTGGGGAACGGGGGAAAAAAAATTTGTTTTGACAAGGAAAACAAGTCTCAGAGTGCAACCAAATAATGTGAAACAAAGACGCGTTTATTCGAGTGACACTCCCAGGCAGGCCAGACACTGACCTTCTACGAAGGCCTCGAGGATAATTCCTCGCAACTTGATTATTAGTTGGACCGCCAGATGTCACTTTTCAACACGAATTTTTTCTCTTTGAGTTATGTATCGTTTTAGAAATTTAAATCTTTCGCTTCTTTCTCTTTGGAATTATTCGTTTTTGCGCCGCTTTTAAGCTGTGAGAAATTTTTTACATTTGCATATACGCTGGGGTTTAACGACGAAAAAGGATGCGATTCATTAAGTTATTAAGCGGAAAAAAAAATAAAATAAAATAAAAAATGATAATAAGATAATAATTTAATGTTAAATAATTTTTTCGACTTGAATTTTAGAATTGTATTAAGTGGTCTGTAATTAGCAATTTGGTACTTGGTCGCGCCTATAGCGGAGAGACGGGGAAAAAACAATTAACTCACGAGGGAAATCTTCGAATCTGGCTGCATCCAATTATTCCTAAATCCACCATAATGATAAGTGACTTAATCTTATGTTTTGTTTTTTTTTTTTTTTTTTTTTTTCTTAAATTTTTTTTTCATTAAGCCTAAATTTAATTGTAAAATTCAATAACTCAAAAATTCAAGTGTCTGACCCAAATTCTAATTTCCAAGACCGATGAATTGAATTTAAACATTTCTAGTATACTGGTGTGTTGAGCGAACGTGATGTCGCAGCCATGAAAATGCATGGATAGATAGATAGAATTAAGTTTATAGACGCAAGCAGCAACTTAGGTCATACACGTCTTTAATCTGACAAAACTGACCGATATAGGGAAATGCGTGGAGTTTACATTTCCAGTATGCTGAGTGAACACGATGTCGCAGCCACGAAAATACGCAGATAGATAGAATTAAGTTTATAGACGCAAGCAGCAACTTAGGCCATACATGTCTTAAATCTGACAAAACTGAATCTGACGATATAGAAAAATGTGTGGAGATGTGGACAATATTAAATTGAAGAATCCTATTCGTCCTAATGTCGCGTCAAATGCAGATTATTGTCAAACTGCGTTGATTTTTCAATTCTAACTGTCGCGAGTTGTGACACTAAGAAATGAGATTCGAGTTTTGTTCGTGTAGTGTAGGTACATATAATCGTAAGACGCCAACATGGCTGAATTCGATTTATTTTTCTGAGAATTGACTCGACTCGACTCGACTCGACTCGCGAGAATGGAAAGTTGCAGTTGCAGCAATTGATTTGACCATTTTCATTTTCCACTGTCCAATTTCTCTTCCCCTTTACTGTCAAATATGCGATTTGATTGCAGATGTAGGTCCAAATCGAGCTGCTCACTCGTGGTGACAAGCGCCGCTCTGGGCGACCCGTGTCCGAACACAGCCAAGTACGTCGAGGCGCACTACTATTGTAGAGGTGAGTTGGACCGTAATGACCAGTTGACACTTTGTGGCTAACATATTGCACGTTTTGGTTTTTCAGATGACGTTGAAAAATTGACAAATCTCCCGCTCCCGCTCGCCCAATCCCTATCGTCCAATTACTCCCAGCCCAATCTATTAATTCTCTCCTTCTTTTACCTCTTTGACATCAATGTTGGTTTTTACACTTTTTACACGTTGAAGAGGTAGGAGATCGAGTGTTCTAATAGCCCGTTTGAATTTGATTCCCTTAGATGTAGTCAACAGAATAGTTGCAGCATCCGGGCTGACACTCAAGTGTTTAGCGATCCTTGTCCCGGCACGTGGAAGTACCTAGAGGCCCATTATCTATGTTCACCAGGTACTGCCCAGTGGTACCTTTAATACTGCTTGATTTGATTTGATTTGATTTGATTTGATCGAATTGAATTGAATTTGTGCATGGCTGATTCCAGATTTCTAAATGGATTTTTAATGATTATTCCAATATTCTGCTAATAATGTTGGACGAAATATTGAATAATTATTAAAAGTCGAATTTAATTTGAGTTTCAGGGTTTTAATCGTCTAATTTTTGTTTGCTTTCAATGTTGCTTTGTTTGGAGCATGGCCATTGACACGATGATTTCAATTGGGTGTTACTCGCCTTTAAAAGTCATCTATTTAATTCGATAATTTAAATTCAAAAGTGTTATGTAGTATCACTTTCAACTGCAAATTTATTGGCACGTTTAATTACGACCGTGGCTATAGGGCTCGTGGCACGAGATCGAGATCAGCCACAATCCCCATCCGGGTTCACTATACAATATCATTCATTTTTCAATTGCGATTTTAACCCTCACTCACTTTTCATGCAATTATTTTGTTTGTTTATTTATTTATTTATTTATTTTTATTTATTTATTTATTTATTTATTTATTTATTTATTTATTTATTTATTTATTTTTATTTATTTATTTATTTATTTATTTATTTATTTATTTATTTATTTATTTATTTATTTAAATTTATTTATTTTTTAATTTTCAGCATCAACTTCGCCGCCAACAACGACGAAGAAGGCGATTCCTCCGTGGCTCATAACCAGAACCACGCCAGCTTCCGACTGGTTACTGCCCACGACTACACAAACCACCGTCACAACGAGCGCGACAACAACGAGGACATCTACAAACGGTCCCACTAACCACCCAATATTCACAACCACTTCGTCGACCGCCGCTCCCGCTCCGTTGATAACGACGCCGATCGCCGTCGAAGAAACGCTAGTCAAAGCAACAAAACCCACGCAAGTCACCAAGAACTCGCTTTCGATGGACGACGTCATGACCGTCGCAGTCTCCACGTCAACACCCATCATGGAAAACGACCACTGTCCTCCGATAAGAGCCAGAGGAGTTCAGTGGGACTGGACTAGGCGAGGGGAAGAAGCGGTCGTTCCTTGCCCCATCGGCGTGACGGGTACGGCGCGCTGGAAGTGCGACTACGACTCCGTTCAGTGGGTTCCTCGGAATCCCGACTTGAGTGGGTGTCAGCTCACTTGGATAAGCGATTTGGCCGCCGATGTGGACTCGGATAAGTTCGCGGTCAACATTGCCAGCGAGCTGGCGACGGTGACCAAGAATCAGGCGCTGTACGGCGGCGATACCATCTTGGCCACTGCCATGTTGAAGAAAATGGCGGATAAAATGGAGGAGAAGTTGAATTCGTTGAAAGTGAAGAACAAAGAAGAGGTTATTACTGAGTTGATGCAGGTAGGTGACGCTGCAAAAAGAAATTTGAATTTTTTTTAATTTTTTTAATTTTTTTAATTTTTTTAATTTTTTTTTTTAGTTCGGTGATTCAAACGAGCAGTAATTTGTTGAATTCGGATCCGAAGCAGAGGCTTTCTTGGCACGACTTGAGCCGGCTGCAGCAAATGCGGGCCGCCACTTCGTTGTTGGAAGGCCTGGATCAGAACGCGTATCTGTTGGCCGATCAAATCGACTACGAGAAGGTGTTGGTGCAAGCGGCGGACAAGAACGTCAGTAAGTACGCACAGTCTGCTTACCACTCTGGGTGTTGGTAGTTTGCTGTTGTTTTTTTTTTATATTTTACTTGTTGTGTTGTTACTTGTTGTCTGTCTGTCGTGTTTTCTTCACCAGAATAGAATTATTGAAGGGGGAACATCAATAAAAATACTTTTTTTTTCTCATGGTTAGTTCACATTGAACGTAATGGAACTTGGGAAAATTTAACGTAACTCAAGGAAAGTAAGTAACGTTTGTTCACCGACTAATCCCGTAATTTCTCACTCCGTCTCGTTTTTTATGGGAGAAGTAGCTGACTTCTCATTGGTTGCCATAATTTCTTCTTCAAAATCAATTTTGAAGTAGGAACCTAAGTTTACGTCTGTGATTTTAAACCCACAATGCATTGTGCAGCCATTTTGCGTTAAGTTACGGAGTGGTGTGAACGTCAATGTGAACTAACCATAATAAAGGAAAAGTAGGGGTATTCAGAAACTGGCATAAGTGCGCAAATGTAAGTGTGAAAATGTCACACATGCGCACAGGAAGCCTCATAGGCCTCATGTTATGTTATGTAACTCACATTAGCGACTCACACTCACACCTCAAGAGGTGCGCATAGTGAGTCACAAAAACATAACATGAGGCCCGTGAGGCTTCCAGTTCGCATGTGTGAAATCACATTTTCTCACTTACACATTTTGCGCCCTTATGCCTTATGTGATAGTTTCTGAATACCCTTAGTATATTTTTGCATAAACCTCATTCATGAAATTGTAATTAAAACTTGTTTGCTAACCACAGCACCACTTTCTTGGGAAACCTAAATCATTATGAATTGCGCTGCTTTTCTATTCTTTTACTCTTAAATTATTTTTCTAAGTAAAATTTTTTTTTTTTTTATATTTCTTTCCTTAGTGATGTCCATGAAAGTTTACAAAGTTCAGAACATGAAGGAAATTTACTTCCCGACCAACGAGGATCTGAACAACGTGATTTGGGATCAGGCGACGGATTCGATAACACTCCCAGTGGACGCGATATTGGACAGAACTGAGAAAGGTATACAATGATGACTGAATTGCGAGTCGCATTGTGTCTAATACGATTTTTTTTGTCTTTTTTTTTTTATTAAATAGGTTTAGTCAAGGCTATTTTTTTCACCTTCGGAAATTTAGATGAAATATTACAAAATTTTGAAGACGACTATTTTAACGATTATGGTGTTAATGTGTCACGCGTTCTCAATTCCCACATTATATCAGCCATAGTTGGCCGAGCCAGCAATAACATACCCCTCAGCCAACCCGTGACTATTAGTTTTCGTCATTTGCGAGATGATAACATTTCAAATCCAACATGTGTCTTTTGGGACTACGACAAACAGTGAATATAGCATTCAAAATGAATATTGTATCACATTATTCTAATATTTATTATTTTAGTACTTGGTCCGACGACGGCTGTAGTGTAAAAATGACCAATCGAACACATACAGTGTGTAGCTGCACCCACTTGACGAATTTTGCCGTCCTCATGAACTTTAAAGGAGTTCAGGTAATTATTTAATAGAATGATAGAATGATTATTAAAGTGCATCGAAATTCGAAATTATGAAAATTGTGAATTGTTTTAACAGGTCTCGGCAGTGCACGAGACAGCGCTTCAAACCATTACTTTGATCGGTTGCGTGGTGTCCATAGTGTGTTTATTCCTGTCCTTTTTGACTTTTACCATATTTCGAACTCTGCGAAGCGACCGCACGACGATACACAAGAATCTGTGCGCGTGTCTGCTCGTGGCCGAAATAATCTTTTTGGTCGGCGTGGGGCGGACCGACGAACGACTTTTATGCGGCGTCGTCGCGGGATTACTTCACTTCTTTTTCCTCTGCTCCTTCGCTTGGATGTTCCTCGAAGGGTTCCAACTCTACGTCATGCTGATCGAAGTGTTCGAAACTGAACGATCACGCGTGCGCTGGTATTACGCTTTGGCGTACGGTGTGCCAGCTTTTATTGTGTGTGTTTCGTGCATCATCGACCCATGGAGTTACGGTACCGACAGGTACTGTTGGCTGCGAACGGATAATTATTTTGTGTTTAGTTTCGTCGGGCCGGTAATAGCGGTGATAATTGTAAGTTCTGATCGATTTAAAGTATAATTTTCTTATTAAATCTCATTTTTTTAATTTTTTATTGCAGATTAATTTCTTGTTTTTGAGCGTGGCTATTTTCATGATGTGTCGCCATAGTAATATCACTACAACATTAAAAAATAAAGAACAGACGAAATTAGCTAATATGCGGTATGATATTATTGATTTTTTTTTTAAATTGATTTTTTTTTTTTTTTAAATATTGTTTTATTATTATTATTTCAGAATATGGATTCGGGGTGCCGTGATGCTCGTTATTTTACTAGGTCTCACTTGGACTTTTGGACTTTTCTACCTAAACCAAGAAAGTGTTGTCATGGCTTACGCTTTTACAATTCTTAACAGTTTGCAAGGACTATTTATATTTATATTTCACTGCGTCCAAAACGAAAAGGTTTTTTTATTTTATGCAAAAATTAACTTAGATTGAATAAAACATTATTGTTTTTTATTTTTAAAAATTTAGGTTCAAAAAGAATATAAAAGATTGCTGTGGAAGTCTTTATGTTTGGCAATGTGTATCAAAAACAAAGGAAGGAGATCTAGTTTCTACATCAATTCGAACGGCACCTCATCTGTGCCAGTTTCGAATTCGAATGGTGGCGTTCAACAAAATGTAATTAAAAAATCAATAAAATTAAAAATATAAAATACGAATAATTAATTTTTTTATTTTTTTTTTGTTGTTTTTAGAATTTTAAAAGATTTTGGGAAGGACCAAACTGCAAAGGAAACACATTGGGACGCGTCGCTGGCCTTCCGGGAAGCAATCATCACCCGAGCGACGGTTTCCCGGAGTCGGAACTGGAGAAATCCTCGTCGAAAAGCAGCAACCGAGACTCGGGTCACGGCGGATCCGACCGTGAGGATTCTTCAGCGAGCAACCCGCCCGATTTATCAGGCGGCACACCTTACAACCACCGCCCCGTCGTCGACTACGGGGGCCTGACCAGCGAGCTGGAAGATCCACAACTCCTGACCGACTCGTACTGTCAAAAGAAACTGAGGGCGGAACAACTGCAGCAGCAGCCGCTGCCACCCCTGCACGATCCGCGACTGGCCAACCGCCTGCACCGGCCTCTGCGCACCGTCGTCCACCCAGTTCGATTGAACCCGCACAATCACATCTACATGGACATCGACCGGCGAGAGGAAGGGGTCGCCGAACCGGTCTACGAAGAGATCGAGAGGCAGAGACCCGAATTACTGACGCAATCGGATGTGAGCGACGAAGACACGAAAAGACGGAGCGACGTGAGTCGACAGTCTTCCGGAAGTTACGGCGATTCGCGGCCGTTGATCCCGCCTCAAGGCCAGATCGGACCGTCGGAGAGGTGGACAAATCGCACTGGGAACCAGTCGCAGTCGCACCATTATCCGCATCGCGCGATGCCATCCGAACCCACGCTGCCTTTAGTGAACCACGTTCGTAGTGAGTATCCCCGTGCCGCATTGCCGGACGTGACCTGTCCGAGCGGGGAAGAGAGACACGTTGCTCGCGGTTCGTTTCGAGGCGACGAAGGCGAGAAGGAGCAGCGCAACCCGAATATGGACAATGGGTTGTTAGTTGCCATGTTTGATGGACGCAAAGTTGTGAGTCGGTTGCAGCCGCATCATGTAAAGAAAATCCCGCAGCCGTGTAGGACCAATTCGTTCAGCGAGTGTTAGTTCCCAAAAGGATTTATATTATATTATTAAGGAATTGATTGATTGATAATTTACCTTGCAACTTTTCATTTTCCTTTTCTTCATTTTTTTATTTTTTTCATTTATTACTGTGTTTTTAAATGTGGGGGTATTGCTGAAGAGAAAAAAAATTTGTACATTTGATATTTGTAATACTCATTAAAGAGACTGAAAATAGTGTTGTGTTTTGAGCCAGTGTTTTCGAATTCTGTTCTACAATACGAGGACATCGTTTTTTTTGTTTTTTTGTTTTTTTTTAATTATATTATTGGTAACATCAATTCGGTGTGTTGTTAATTATTATTGACAGCCACTAAGTAGAATACAATTGTTTTTCTTTGCGGGAGAGAGAGAGGAAACAATTACTTCCACATATTGAAACATGCATTTTATTTCCATCATGAGTAGAAGTAAATGGTGTCACAATTGCAATGTATAGACTGGTCCCAATGCATTCGTGTTTTTCCTGCAATAACAATGAGTTGTTTATTAAAAATTATCCTCGTTATCTCAAAAAAGCAAAAATGGGGCAAATTTTTACTAGTCAGTATACAAAGTTTAGACGGTTAAGAAGCTTGATAAATCCAGAGACAAGAGGTTGTGTCACTGAATCTTTGTTTTCTAGATAGCAAACTTCAAAATACTTATATAATTATATTTTTTTTACCATCACCCAAGAGTATTTGTAGGTTTGCTTTATCGCCAAAATGTAATGTGCAAGTCGTTTAATCTAACCTAGAAAAAACATTTTCGAATTTTTTAATAAGCGCCAAGCATTGTTGATCTAAGAGATCAAAAATGCTTGAATTGAATGCCACTTGAATGCCACTCAAATTGAATTATTGAATTATTGAATTTTTGACTCATTTACTCAATGTCCACTGACAACTTGACAAGCAAAGCAATGCTGTCAGTATCAAGTGTGTTTCTATTGTTTGTTAAATGCTAAAACACTCACATTACTTATAATCTTTTTGGACGACTTGTCGGAAGGTTTTATTGGCGCAGTATGGCACAAACGGTCTGGCGCATTGGTTGTAAAACAGACGCATATTGATAATCCAATACTACGTCATCCTGCTTAGTGAATGTAAAATGTTGTAACAGACTCGTCAAATAGAGAAACAATTGCATTCGCGCCAAACCTTCTCCTACACATTGTCTTCTACCTACGAATTAGATGGTAATAACAGTGAAAATCGAAACATTTTACAAATTATTAAGTACCGAGAGAAAAGGGAATTAATTCGTCCACTCGTTTTACTGTATTGTCTTCATTTAGAAACCGTTCTGGCATAAACCGTTCTGGTAGAGGAAAAATCTCTGGATCTGTGTGTAGTGCCCACAAATTTGTGTAAATGGTCGTGTCCTTCGGGATGCAGTAGCCATTGAATACTGTATCTTCAGAAGTACTGAAAAAGTAATCACATTTTAATTTCACATTTGCAATCTGTCCATTGTTGATAGCACATTCAAGATTCAAGCTACCAACCTGCGAGGATCACTCAAAGGTGCAATCGATGATATTCGACTTATTTCCATAATGGTTGCTTGAGTGTATGGCATTAGTTTCTGATCCGTCATAGTTGCAGCTTTTTCCTTTCCAATCACATCATCAATTTCCATTTGTACTTTTTTTGTATTTCAGGATGTTTTACGAGATATAGAAGTGCCCACTCCAACGTTACACTCGTTGTGTCACTTCCAGCAATAAACAACTCGCAAAGTACTTGAGCTAATTTCTCTTCTGAAACAATTCAATATTCAATCGATTGTTAATTTGTTAATCATTTATAATTGTATTTAGTGCACCATTGTAAATCGCTAAATTTGTTTTCGATTTTTCAGCTTCAGCTCGCCAAGAATCAATGAAGTTTTCAGAACTGTTCGAAACTTTGCTTTTGTCGTAATTTTTAATTTTTTCTAAAAGTTTTTCATAGAGCATCGAGCCAAAATACCTGCAAATAAACATGAAAAAGTTGTTTTGTCAACAATCGAAAAATTTACATACGGTACCATGGAGTTTTTATTCCGAGCCAATCGATTAAAAACTGCGGTAAGTGATCCGACCACTGATCAAGTCCTACAGAATTTAGGTAAGTTTTGGATAAATTTATTAGTTCTTCAAAATCAGGTGCATAATATTTCATTCTTTTTCCGTACAGAATTGAAACAATTATATTGGTCACACTCATTGAAAGCAGGTTGCGGAAGTCAGTTGGTTTTCCATCGAGTTTTGTGATTTCTTCAATCATGCAGTTAATTTCATCCTAGAATATAATAAATAAATAAATAAAAAAAAAAAATTTAATCAGTAGTAATATCAAGATAAGTTGCAATAATAACAGGTTCGATCAAACTGCACCTCCAAAGTTGTAATTTATTAGGTACTTTTTATTCAATCACTTTTTTGCATCAACTACTTACGGAATACATGTTTCTCATTATATAAAAATTAAAAATCAATGTATATCATCACTTCAATTAATAATTTATTGTCAATGGTTTACGATGAAGTTGTTAAAATTTTATTTTGAAAGTAACACTTCATAAATTGCCATTGTTATTAATGTTTCTCATTATATACTACTAAATATGGATAAAACACAAGTCTTCATTTCATTCAATCTGTTACTGTTATACCTGTATTTGTGGTTCCAGACTTGTTTTTCCTACGCCATAATTTCGAAGCGTAGTTAAGACAAAACGACGAAGTTCTATCCGGGAGTCACCATATCCTGAAAACACACCTTTCCGAGAAAAGAAAAAAAGAATTTTTTTTTAGTCTTACATTATTTTACTTTTATAGAAAATATGTGCGGTATACTTTACCTCCTTCTGGAGCCCATGTAGCTAGAGCTCGTATCGGAGCAGGTCTTTCATCAAATACTGGCTTCAATAAAGCTTCTTTTATTAGCTTGAATGAAGACAAAACAATCACTCGTTCTCCACTGATAGAAATCCTAAATTTGTATTTTGCATATAGACAAAATTAATGAATGAATTAATGAATCTATCGCGCTCACACCACACCACACTTACTTGAATATGTCTCCGTATTTCTTCCTTAGTTTTATAAGAGTTATGTGAGGTTTAGAGCCTAAAAATGGTAAATAACCGAAATACGGTAACCCTTTTGGTCCTGGTGGAAGATTTTTCGGACATTTTGAGGAAGTATAAATTAACAACAAGACTACCGTGATGAAAAAAATTAATGCAGTATTGAGCACCGGATTAATTTCAATTATGTTTGACAGCCAGCTAGTAGACATCTTAATAAAGTAGGTAACACTGCCAATCAAGGTTGCAGTGATAAAGGATAATAGAATATTGACTATTGACCTGAATGTTATCAGAAAATAATTAATTCAATCTTTTCGTTATATACGGTACTTACGTCTTAAATTCTAGTTGAAGGCCACACACCGCCCGATCAAGTACTTCAATCACGTGTTGTATTTGTACTTGGCCCGCACATCTCACATCATGTACGCCCTCGGGTGCCAGAATACCGCACTAGCCAGATTTAAATATAGTTTTCATAATAATTACGTTCTTAGCAATAATTAATAATAATAATCTACAAATCATTACGAAGTGCCCAAACAAATTAGCTTTCAAACCATAATTACAACCAACCAAAAAGTTAACTGACCAATGTGTAACAAAAACATGAAAACAAACTACCGGTATAAAATCAAACCAACCTGCTCGCATCTTTGCCGTCGTCATTGTTAAGACTTAAGATTTAGTAAACTGAACACGACTATATAATCATTTCTGCCAAACGTCAAGTTGACATTCTTTGTTGTTTATTGTCTTTGTTATAGACTAGTTATAGACTTGTGATGATCCGATATTCGGGGAAATTACCAAGTGATAATAACCTCGAAATACCGACTAAATCACTAACTACTACGTGAGATTTGGAAGTGATAACTTGGTGTGTAGAAATTGTACGGAAACTCAGAGGGAAAATATACACATAACTTATCAAAACAACAATATGAATTTATTAACAGAGCACTGACTAACAATTACTTATACAAATCTAAAGCCAGGAATAATATACTATCGAACAGAATATAACAATATAGATACATGAGGGTGAATCTGGATTATGTCTAGGTCTGGAACTCTATCTGTCATTCCTGGTTGGTCTGAAGTGGTTCTAACAGGATTAGGAAGGAAGATCGATCCGACTAACGGTTGACTTTTGACTGTATTCGTCACAAGGTTTGGGCTGACATTGCCGAGTGACAATGCGTCCCAGACAGATGACGGTCGATACTCTGGCCATCTGACCAGAGTGTCGCTAACAAGGTAGTACGATAACATAAATACCGTAAGCGAGAGTTGAGTGGGGTGTCGCGTGGGTCAAGTAACCCACTTGGCCTTCATCCGTATAGTCTGGCACTCCGCATGGCGACTAACACGTTAATAGATAATTATCCAAATAGAATGGTCACAATAACTGGCACGTCCAGATCAACAATCACCACTCTCCGATGTGTCACAACATCATGTCATCATCACTTTTGTATATTTGCGGTACATAGGCCTTCATAACATAAATGCTATGGCTCACTACGGTCTTTACGGTTGTTGCACCTGCCGGTTCGAGAGTCTTAAAAGCGTTCTGAAACCACGTCAACTAGGTAAATCTGAACATAATATCAATATATCTTTAAGGGTAATCTGGAACCAAATAGAGCTCTGCAAGCCCTTTTATAGTGGTCGCTCACTTGGTGGTCAGCCTCTGTCCAATTGAACATCAGTATGACCATTGGAGGCGGGCACTATAAGCTTAACTATGACATGCAGGGAGTTGGGCCAATCGGTACAACTTCCTTCCAGAGTCCAAGTGAACTCTGCTTGACCAGGGTCAAGGGTCATCTACACAAACTAGGAAATAGGTCACAGGTGCGACCAATTACCCAGATACGCATGAAAAGAGTAATTGTTGTAGGGAATTCCTTACAACACTTTCCCTAAATAATCATCACTTTCACAAGTGATTTCCATCCAATGTATAAATAATAATGTGAAATATTATTATTTATCATAACTCAATAAATATACACTCTTTTATGAATTATTTACTTGTCAAACTAATATAATTAATCATAAAAACCAGAAATAGGCTTAATAACTAATTAGAGTTTGGATATGGCGTGGCTGAATAGTCAGCGCCATTTAAATGTAGAATAATAATTTGTTTCCGATTTTGGACCGTCACAGACTAACAACTATAACTCTAACAGAAAAGTATACAATAGGGGTATTCAGAAACTGTCGCATAAGTGCGCAAATGCGCAACTGTGAAAATGTGATTTCACACATGCGCACCGGAAGCCTCATAGGCTTCATGTTAAGTTATGTGACTCACACGGGCGACTCACACTCACACCCAAAGAGGTGCGCATAGTGCGTTTCACATGTGATTGCAAATGGTTGGCAGGCATAACTGCCTAGAACTAAAATTATGGTACCTTTTGCCTAGTATTAAAATTATATGGTACCAACAGTTATGGGTTTTAGTGTTACCTGGATCAATATGGCGTCTCATTATTTTAGTACTAGGCATGTGGTACCTTTTATAACTTTGGTACCATAATTTTAGTACTAGGCAAGTGGTAACATTTTTAATTTTGGTACCTAATTTTAGTCTTGGACGTATGGTACCATTATTAACATTTTCAACTTTGGTACCATTTTCAACTTTGGTACCATTTTCAACTTTGGTACCATTTTCAACTTTGGTACCATTTTCAACTTTGGTACCAAAGCTAAAAATGGTACCAAAGTTGAAAATGGTACCAAAATTAATAATGGTACCAAAGTTGAAAATGGTACCAAAATTAATAATGGTACCAAAGTTGAAAATGGTACCAAAGTTAAGTAATGGTACCAAAGTTGAAATGGTACCAAAGTTAATAATGGTACCAAAGTTGAAATGGTACCAAAGTTAATAATGGTACCAAAGTTGAAAATGGTACCAAAGTTGAAAATGGTACCAAAGTTGAAAATGGTACCAAAGTTAATAATGGTACCAAAGTTGAAAATGGTACCAAAGGTATTTGATACCATTTTTAACTAAACACAATTTGAGAAAACTTTGGAATATAATCGTCTTCCCGCCTGTTTTGGGCACTGAGCATGCGCAGTGTGAGTTTCACACACACACACTCACACACTTGCGCAATCTTGCATTTTGGGTGTTTCAGAAACTTTGCGCACTGAGCATGCGCAGTGTGAGTTTCACATTTTCACAGTCTCACACTTGCACACTCATGCGCTGTTTCTGAATACCCCTAATATTTATATCTTATACTTATAAGAAAAACGTGCATGTCGCAAACTGTAATATCAGAATAATGTTGTACACAAATTTTTTTTTTTAAAAATTAAAAAAAAATAGACGCAAATTCAATTATCGCAAAACAGCACATATGTGTTGACGCTCTGGTTCTAAGATCGTTGCAAATTTATAATCGAATACAACATCATTATGTTTTGTGAATGTGAAATGTTGCAAGAAAGTTGTCAAATACAGAAATATTTGCATCCGTGCCAACGCTTCTCCTGGGCATTGTCTTCTACCTGCATTTGGTAAAAATAATCACAACTTCAATAAACAATGTCAGACAATATGAAATAAAATCGATTTACCAAGAGAAAAAGGAATTAACTTCTCCATTCGTTTTACAGTATTGTCTTGATTTATAAACCGTTCTGGCTTAAACTCTTCTGGTTGAGAAAAAATGTCTGGATCTCTGTGTAATGCCCATAAATTTGTACAAATACTTGTGTTCTTTGGAATGGAGTAGCCATTGAATTCTGTATCTTCAATTGTACTGTAAAAGTAATCATATTTCAAATTCTTATTCATTAGCATGAACTATGGACAAGTCAGTGAATTCAACCTGTGAGGATTATTTAAAGGCACAATTGATGTTATTCGAAGTATCTCCATAATAATTGCTTGAGTATATGGCATTAGTTTCTGATCTGATATGGTTGGAGTTTTTTTCTTCCAATCACATCATCAATTTCCGTTTGTAGTTTTTTTTGTATTTCCGGATGTTTAATCAAATATAGAAGTGTCCATTCCAGCGTAACACTCGTGGTGTGGCTTCCACCAATAAACAATTCACAAACTACTTGAGCTAATCTTTCATCTAAAAATAAAATTTTAAAAGTTATTTACACATAATTAAATGTATTAATCTATTTAGTGTACCATTGTAAATCGCGGTTGATTTTTCGGCCTCAGCTCTCCATGCTACAATGAAGTTTTCTGAGTTGGTCGTGTTTTTACTTTTGTCGTATTTTTTAATTTCTTCTAACATTTTTTCATAGAACTGCTTACCTAAATAACTGTAAACATTATTGATTTAGTTATTTGTCAC
The DNA here is from genome assembly GCA_000239455.1 of Strigamia maritima. NCBI lineage: Eukaryota > Metazoa > Arthropoda > Chilopoda > Geophilomorpha > Linotaeniidae > Strigamia > Strigamia maritima. Next base: position 198,105 of record JH432016.1, on the reverse strand, counting down.
TTATATTGAAAATATAAGTACTTTACTAAGGAGTTTTAATTCCGAGCCAGTTTAAAAGAAATTGTGGCAAAAGATTCGACCATTGATTAAGTCCGATAGAGTTCATGTAAGCTTTGGATGAATTTATTAGTGCAAGTAAAACTGGATTCGTGTGTTTCATTCTTTCCCCAAACAAAATTGAAACGATTCCATTGCTTATACTCATTGAAAGTAAGTCACGAAAGTCAGCTGGTTTTCCCTCAAGTTTTGTGATTTCTTCAATTATGCACTTAATTTCATTCTAGAATATAATTCAAAAATATACTAGTATAAAAATAAAATTACCTTCAAGATAATTTGCAACAACAGTTATCTGTAGACAGAGTTTGTTGTTCAAAATTTGTATTCGATGAATACAACTTTCATATTTCAATGAACTTGTACATATTGTACAGTTGTTATGTTTTAAAAATAATTAAATCAGTCTTGTTAAAATGGTTGATGATTATTAAAGTTCAGTTTTTCTGATAAAACATCCAACTCGGTCATTTTATTCAATCTGTTACTTTTACCTGTATTTGTGGTTCTAGACTTGTTTTTCCTACGCCACATTTTCGAAGTGTAGTTAAGACAAAGCGATGAACTTCTATCCGAGAGGCACCATAACCTGAAAACACACCTTTCCGAGCGAAAAAAAGTTTTACATTTTATTTTTATAGAAAATATGAATCATGTACCTCCTTCCGGGCCCCAAGTAGCTATAGCTAGCATCTTAGGAGGTCTTTCATCAAACACTTGCTTCAATAAAGCGTCTTTTATTAGCTTGAATGAAGACAAAACAATCACTCGTTCTCCACTGATAGAAATCCTAAATTTGTATTTTGCACATAGACAAAATTAATGAATTAATGAATCTATCACACCACACCACACCACACTTACTTGAATATGTCTCCGTATTTCTTCCTTAGTTTTATAAGAGTTATGTGAGGTTTAGAGCCTAAAAATGGCAAATAACCAAAATACGGTAACCCTTTTGGTCCAGGTGGAAGATTTTTTGGACATTTTGAGGAAGTATAAATTAACCACAAAAGGATTGTGAGGAAAGAAATTAATGCAATATTGAGCACCGGATTAATTTCAATTATGTTGGACAGCCAGCTAGTAGACATCTTAATAAAATGATAATAACAGTAGAAACGTTCAAATTATTTATTTAAATACCTAACTTGCGTCAACTTACGTATGAGTGCCTATATATGGTGTTTAGATGTCAATTTAAACACCATATATGGGCACTCAGACAGTTAAGTTGACTAAGTTGGATAAATTCTAAAAAAAAAAATTAAATGCGCCTAGTCTGATAAAGAATATTGACTAATATTATCAGAAAATAGATTATTTAATCTGCATTTGTTTTTAATTATGTTTTGCTCAACTTTTATCATTTTATGTCTTTAAATCTAGTTATAGGACTCTTTTACTCGGTCAAGTACTTCAGATTTATTACTACGATACAGCCGTAGTCAAGCAATGCAATTAGTTTAATAATAATAATAATTAACTTAACCCTCAGAAGCCTATCCTGTGGGACAATTGACACAGGGAATAGTTCTGAATACAAATTTTTTTAAAAATTTTTAAAAAATCTGAAATATTCTGGAGCTGTTCAAAAAGTAGTTTTACATACACTCAATTTATTTGGTAATTTTCAGACTTATAAAAAAAAGTTATTGTAAAGAGAAAATATGAGCCCCTTAAAATCTCAGCTTAAAAAGTTTGCTGTTTTCACTGCATTTTTTCTCTTTAGTGAGAGCGCTTTTAAAATACAACGCCACCTATATGCAAAGTAGAGAATAAACAAAGCAGTCGGCACATGTTCAGTTCACATTTCATATCAATTGCAATTAATTGCACTAATTGGAATTAAAATTAAGTTAATATACACAATTATTGTAAATAAATGATTAAACACCTTGCATGCTGTTCGAATTATCACATTTTGACCGAGTGTCTTGATTTTTACAATCGGTGACACCTAGCGTCAGTTGGTAAAACCATGATAACCATGGTAACAGCACTAAAGCGCTTCAACTCGGAGTATATAAAACATGTCAATTGACACCACTAATAGGTCTTTTCGTTGACCCAAAATGTTAGGCGTCTGAGAGTTAATAATAATTAAGTTCTTAAAAACAGCTTTCTGAAACCACAAACTTTTTTTTCAAATCCAGACATTGTACTGTAAATTGAGAACATTGGAAGTTTTTAAATTGAAATGTCTAATATTTAAGCAGATTATTATACATGTCGAATTTGTGGAGGTCGTTTTTTAGACCTTAGAGTTTGTTTTTGTTACAGACCATAAAGGAATGAATATTATAAAATCACAAAATATCAGGTGTTTAAAAATTAGATAATTACAAAATGCTTCTTTAAAAGAGGATCTAATAATTAGACAGTGCCTATATTGGGTCCGATTGACCTAATAATTAGAAACACTTAACATAATGTTAAAAAATCATACATTATTATTTTATAAATTTTCTAACTATAGTTATATTTAAAATACATCACGTTAATAACCAAGAAGAATTGTTTTTTTGTTATTGTAACATAGCAGAACGTTTTCCAATTATACAAAAAAAAAGTCCTGCACAAGAAATAAAAATAGACTCATTGTGTATATTAATTATCGCAAAACAGCACGTATTTGTTGGTGCACTGGTTCTAAAACAAGTGCATATTCATAATCTAATACTACATCATTATGTTTGGTGAACGTGAAGTGTTGCAAGAAAGTTGTCAAATACAGAAATAATTGCATTCGTGCCAAAGCTTCTCCTGGACATTGTCTTCTGCCTGTTTTTGTTAAAAATAAAAATAATCAAAACTCAATAAACAATATACTATTATTCAAAATAAAAAAATTAGTTGAAGACTTACCAGCAGAAAAAGGAATTAATTCGTCCACTCGTTTTACAGTATTGTCTTCATTTATAAACCGTTCTGGCATAAACTTTTCTGGTTGAGAAAAAATTTCCGGATCTCTGTGCAATGCCCACAAATTTGTATAAATGCTTGAATTTTTTGGAAGGAAGTAGCCATTGAATTCTGTATCTTCAATTGGACTGTAAAAACAATCACCTTTTAAATTGTTATTCATTAGCATAAAGTGTGACCTCTGTCAGCTTGTCAGTGAGTTCAACCTGTGAGGATCATTTAAAGGCACAATGGATGTTAGTCGAACGATCTCCATAATGGTTGCTTGAGTATATGGCATTAGTTTCTGATCCGACATGGTTGGAGCTTTTTCCTTTCCAATCACATCATCAATTTCCTTTTGGACTTTTGTTTGTACTTCAGGATGTTTTATGAGATATAGAAGTGCCCACTCCAACGTTACACTCGTTGTGTCACTTCCACCAATAAACAACTCACAAAGTACTTGAGCTAATTTCTCTTCTGAAACAATTCAATCGATTGTTAATTTGTTATTCTTGTATAATTCCCACGAAACAAGAAAATGTCTAAGCAACATTCAGAAAAAAACATTAGAAATGTTGATTCAATATTAGAATGTCTTTTTTTATCATTTTTTCAACATTCAAACAAACAAAATGTTGATTTAACATTAAATGAATATTGCATATCAACAACCGATAATTCCACTGTTCGATTGTTGTATCAAAATATTGATAGTGACGATCTCGAATCCCGTAGTTAAGATAAATGTAACTATGGTACACCGAGTGCACCAAAGTGACAGTTGAGTAACTATAAACATGAGTTTATTTAGTGTTTGGGATAGAGATGAGCACTTAATAGTAGTTAAGTAGACTCCATGATTCTACTTAGAGACTATGGTACAAGTATCTGAACATGGTCAAGGAATCACCAAAGAGGGCGCTAGTGCAACCTCAATGACCATTCCTATATCGATAATGTCCTTAATGGATAGATATAATTCAATAATGGATAATATTACATTATCCTCGATACTAGAGGATGATGTCATGATGGTCATCCATCATGACTCATCCCCTATGGATTATTCTGTCATAATCCCCTTATCACTGATAAGAGGATAAGTATAGTATAAAAAGCCATGCAAAACAGTAAGTAGAGCTTCTTGCGGATTTGATACTGATACTGATATTGACCTATGATTATTTGCCTTTGTGCTTGAATTACATATAATAATTAACCCTTTGGCACCTCTGATTTATGAGGCAAATATGAGGCCAGTGTACTCAGTTGTTCACCCGCTTGTATACCCGCTTACACAGTATATACCACATGACTATCGAGATCGAGTGACCAGTAGGCCGAGATGGCCGGGCTAAAGTCGACAGTGTCATCTTTTCCGTAACGTACTTGGTACACTCATAGAAAAAATGTTTCCATTTTATTCCATTTAGTCCCATGGCCAACTCTCACATTTAAAAGAGTAATAATACTTCAATTTCAGAGTTTTGATATTTCATTTCAAAGTACTGTTACTTCAAAAATGGAGTTTTTCACACACCAAACTCTCGTTTTGGAGTACCATTACTCTGATTATAGAGTTAGCCACAGGACAATGCATAACTCAAGAAATGGAGTAAAATGGCGACTTTTTTTCAATGAGTGTAGCTTTGAAGACGCAGCACAAGACCTGGCCGAACCCGGTGAGTAAATAATGTCTGTGTTGTTTTTTTCCTACTTCGTGGCCCGGAGCCCCTCCTTGTGAAATAACGCAGCGTGCAAGATGCGGAATCGTGGTATCGATCTACTGAGGTCAATATCACACATAAGGTTCTTTACACACCATGAGTTAATGGTGGAACCGTTTTGCACCTCTTTTCTTGGGCCAGATTTAATGTCTTGGTGACAACATGGATTGGTCTAAAGTTTAGGTCAATCTGTGTTTTCTTTGGCCAAGACAGGATTTCAATATCTCTTGGTAGCAACATAAGTTGGTCTATATTATAGGTCAACCTACCGGTATGTTAAGTTGAATTATATATTTGTGACAAAATAATAAGACAACGCTGATTATTTGGATCGCTAAGGATTTCTGATATAAGTGTTAACAACAATCAACCAGTGGAATGAATGTCCATTAGATGTTGTATCAACATTTAGATACAGTGGAAATATCGGTTGTTGATATGCAATATTGAATGTTTGAATGTTGAAAAAATGTTGATGAAAAAGACGTTCTTATATTGAATCAACATTTCAGATGTTTATAAAAAATATTTTCTGAATATTGTTTAGACATGTTCTTGTTTCGTGGGTTGTATTTAGTGCACCATTGTAAATCGCCGAATTTGTTTTCGATTTTTCAGCTTCAGCTCGCCAAGAATCAATGAAGTTTTCTGAATTGCTACTTTCGTCGTGTTTTTTAAGTTCCTCCAACATTTTTTTGTAGAGCAGTTTCCCTAAATACCTGTAAACTTTGATTTAGTTTTGACAACTACTGCAAAATTAGGTACTTTACAAAGGAGTTTTTATTCCGAGCCAGTTTAAAAGAAAATGTGGTAAAAGATTCGACCATTGATTAATTCCTATGGAATTTACGTAATTTTTGGATGAATTTAGTAGTTCTTGAAAAACTGGATTTGTGTACGACATTCTTTTTCCAAACAAAATTGAAACGATTAAATTGCTTGCACTCATTGTAAGCAAGTTACGAAAATCAGCTGGTTTGCCCTCGAGTTTTGCAATTTCTTCAATCGCGCAATTAATTTCATCCTAAAAATTCATTTAAAAAAAAAAATATTATTGTTCCTCTTACCTGCAGAGCATCATTTTTGTTCTTTCATGAAGTTGCAGTTTTTCAATTGCTAACCTGCATTCTTGGTTCCAAGCTTGTTTTACCCATCCCAAAATTTCGAAGCATAGTCAACACAAAACGGCGAAGTTCAACTCGTGAAGGTCCAAACCCTGAAAAAAGGCCTTTACGAGCATAAACCATTTATTATTAACTTTTGTTTCACATTTTATTTTAAAACAGGATGCCTGTGCGCATGCGCAGCTGCGCAAGCGCATACCGTCTTCCCCGAACATAATGCCATGGCGTTATGTTCGAAAATAATTTGAAAAATGATTTTTTTAATCATTATAGCAAAAATTCGAATAAAACAGCATTTCGAATAATGAGCCATGGCGCATTAAATAAATTTTTTTAAAAATCTAAACAAAATAAAATTTTTTTAAAAAAAAAGAAAAAAAATGAAATAAAAAAAATGACAAAAAATGAAAAAATAATCTTGCTACTCTTTTCCTACACCATAACGCCATGGCGTTGAAATCGAATAGCCACCCTGGCGCTCTATTCGAACATAACGCCATGGCGTTATGTTCGGGGGAAGACGGTAGGTATGAGAATTGAAATTCGACCAAACCTGAGAACTAGTTCTGGAGCATTTTAAATTTAAATTTTAGGATTGGGAACGTCATTCGACCATGATGCTTTGCATTGTGGAGACAGAATATTGGAATTGTTATAAAATAATAAATATGCATCAATATAATATTTTAAACAATGAAATGCATGTAAAAATTAAATTTTTGACTGCACTTGACCTTTAACCTTCAAAGCCCTGAAATTTTGGAACAACGTAGAGCCTGATTAATGGTCACAATTGTGACCATTTGGAGTCTCTACTGTGAAGCGCTTTAGTGCTGTTACCATGGTTTCTCCAACCGACACTAGGTGTTACCAATTGTAATAATCAAGACATGCGATCAAAATGTTGTTTTAAACAGCATGCAAGGTGTTTTTAATCATTTATTTATAATAACAATTGTCTATATCAACTTAATTTAAATTGAAATTAGTTTCACATTAACTCAGTTGACTACCATGTGTTTCAAAGATGAAGGGTTAATGCTGTGTATAGTTATTTAGTTTATATATAGGGGGCGCAATATTCTAAAAGCGCTCTCACTAGAGTAAAATTTGCAGTGAAAACAACCGAAAACTTAAGCTGGGAATTTAAGGGAACCGTTTTTTCTTTTTGCATAACTTTTTTATTTTATGCTTGATTGCAATGAAATTAATTCAGAAAATGTAAATGCATATTCTTAACAGCTACTGCAAATTTCAGATTTTTTAAAAAATTTTAAAAAAATTTGTATTTACAACTGCAGCTGGTCACAATTGTGGCGTAGGATGGGGCTTGAGGGTTAAATACATTTGAAGACTGTAATGACAATCCACAAAGTTATTCCTAAGTGAACTATTTCCAATTATACAGGGTGTCCCAACTAAGGGTTTTAAGTTGAAATTTATCTCAAACTGTCCGTCCATCTTAGGAAAAATCTGCTTGCATGGGCAAATAGTAAAGTGGGTATGGCAAAGTTAATGGCGATAAAATTTGACCTTTGACCTCTAGAAAGTGGCCCATTGCTGTCTTAACTTTTTAAGTGTTCGAGTTAGCGTCAAATACTCAATTAGAAAGTTGTAGAGCAGGGTCGAATTAGTCTCAAAACATCTCAAAACTCAGTATACCTTCTTCTGGACCAAAAGCTGTTAAAGCTATAAAGTCTGATGGTCTTTCTTGAAATGTTTGTTTAAGTAATGCTTCCTTAATTAGTTTAAATGATGACAAAACAATCACTAGTTCTTCACCGAGATAAATCCTAATTTGTTTTTTTGAAAAATTTAATGAAAGTAGAAATTATAATAAATAAATTGGACTTACTTAAACATGTCCCCATATTTGATTCTTAGTTTTGAAAAGGTTAAATGAGGTTTGCGACCTAAAAGTGGCAAATAACCAAAAAATGGCACTCCTCTTGGTCCTGGTGGAAGGTTTTTTGCTGATTTCAATTGTGTGAAAACAAACCACAAAATTACTGCGAGTAATAAAATCACTGCAGTATTAAGGATTGGATCAATCTCCATCATGTTTACTACGAAGCAAGCAGATATCTGAATCAATGTCACAGCTGAGTAATCGATTAAGTGACAGTCAAAAAGGCCTCAAGGTTATATTGATAAAGAATAATTGGACGTGAATCAACGTAAATTTTTTTTCTTTAGACTAGATTTTCATTGGCTAAATTTCTGAAAAGTAAATAAATCGAACAAAAACAAATAACTATATTTAAATACCATATCATATTTTACGGTATAATAACAAAGCGTTCAATATGTCTGCACAGAATTATTTAGTTGTGCAGAAAACCAGACAAGATCTCACACAGATAAGTAAAATAAAAAAGTAAAATGCAATTAATATCTGTAATGAAATACGATACTTATTTTGAAATGTGTGCTTTGAAATCCACAAGTTTTTGGACTCGGCTTGACTAAAAGATTAAAATGAGAATCTAACTCGTGAAAACTATCGACGAGAGCGTACGCAATTTTATAAGATTTCGCGAGATTTCGCGAGATTTTACGGGATTCTACAGGATTTACATTCGATCGGGTATTTTGTTAAAATCCCGTGAATCCTGTGAATCTCGTGGAATCCCGTAAAATCTCGCGGAATCTCATAAAATCTTGTGAAATTTTGTGGAATCCCATGAAATCTCGCAAAATTTTATGGAATCCCATAAAATCCCGTGGAATCTCGCGAAATCTCGTGAAGTCCTTTGAGAAATATAGATATAGATTTGTTGTTGTAGTTTTTCTCGTTAGATTCTCTTCCCGAATACCATTCGTGCTAGTGATTGTCGAAACAGCTTGCAACCATTCATTTTTTTACTCATTGGTAAAACCACTCGTGCATCTAAAAATTGCGACCAGAATAAACCACTCGTGCCCTGCGGGCTCTCGTGATTTATTCAGGTCGCAATTTTTGATGCACTCGTGATTTCTACCGAGTAAAAAATTCATTGTTACAAGCTTATTTCGACAATCACACTAGCGCTTGTGTTATTACAACTGAGAATATATGATATATACTTTCAGTACAATGTAAGTAACTTCTATCGTAAATAGAGTACCTCTTCTTCTTAACATGAGTACAAAGAACACTGAAACTTATTATCTACGGGGGTTACATAGGTTTACATAATAGGTTATTTTTTTTCTGAAATACACTGTGAATGGAAAAAACGACCTTCTACGAATAATTGTTATAATTCTAGAGGGTCTTTTTTTTTTCTTTCGTAGTGTATATTTTTCAAAAACTTCAGCGAGCAATGGCACATATTTTTTGATGCACTGGTCCCAATAAAATAGCATAATGACAATCCAATAAAACTTCATCTTGTTTAGTGAATGTGAAATGTTGTAAGAGAGTTGTCAAATAAAGAAATAATTCCATCCGAGCTAACGCTTCTCCTGGGCATTGCCGTTTACCTACAAATGAAAAACACAATATTCACAATACCTACCCATATGGAAATAATGTGCAGTTCTGCCAACTAAAAGTGCCAGAATATGTTTGCAGCAATTTCATAAATTATCTGCAAATGATTTTCTGCATAAATCAGCAGATATTTGCAGCAAATATAGTGCACAGACCAATTTTGAAGTCTTCCTATATGCAAATATTTATTTGCAAACAAATTACCGCAACTGGAAAACCTACCTTAATGCAGATGTTTGCAGTAAAATTATGAAATGTTTGCGGCAAATTGTCTGCAAACACTGCAAAAAGCTGCAAGTCCATTTTCATAAGGGTAGTCATAATTATACTCTATTTATCATTTCGTGCGCGAAACTCCCATGGGTTAATGATCTAAATTGTACCGAAACTATATATTGTGGCATCTTATTTTAATTCTCTAGTTGAACCGAGTCGAAAAATCATTGTTTCGTAGCCAAAAAATGTTCGTGCTATTGTTGACAAATGAAAATCCTTAAAATATTTCAAAAAAATTCTTTACATTTGGGTTTTTGTATTGTTGCGCACATTTTTTGGCTATGAAACAATGATTTTTGGACTTGACTCGATTAGAGGATTAAAATAAGATACCACAGTATATACTTTCAGTACAATATAGGTCTTTAACCAATGGGAGTTTCGCGCACAAAATGATGAATAGAGTTATAGTATTCTCTATTCTTCTATAACTTTATCCTTTTTTACCAATCGAAAACGGCATCAATTCTTCCACGCGAAACACTTTGTTGTCTTCATTTATAAAACGTTCTGGTTGAAATAATTCAGGTTCAGGAAATGCTTGCGAATCTCTATGTACAGACCACGCGTTGGCATAAATTGTTGTATTTTTTGGAATAAACTAACCGTTTAGTATTGTATCTCGAGATGCACTAAATATGAAATAATAATTTTTTTAATGGAAAATAGACAAATAATTTTTGATTCTAACCTGTGTGGAGTACCTAAAGGTGAAATTGATATTATTCTGTTTAGTACCATTATGGTGGCTTCGGTGTATGGCATTAACTTTTGATCTGACATTGTTGGAGTTCGGTCTTTTCCAATTACATTATCTATTTCTTGTTGCAATTTTACTTGGACTTTTGGATATTTTATTAAATAAAGGAGAGCCCATTCGACTGACGTACTCGTAGTATCACTTCCAGCAATAAATAACTCGCTCAAAACCACTGCTAGTTTCGAATCTGGAAAATATTTTCATAAGATTAAAAGTACATATACAAAATTTTTTGGAAAGATTTGAAGCCTATATTAAATTAAATATTAAATTAAAACATCCGACAATTTAGTTTCGTTTTTCAAACAAATTGTCATCCCGGGACGGTACAGTATCTCATTTAATGTTTTAACATAAAAAGTGTTACATTTCCTACAAAACAAAAAAAAGTCTAAATAACATTTAAAAAAAACATTAGAAATGTTGATTCAATATTAGAATGTCTTTTTTTATCAACATTTTTTCAACATTCAAACATAGCAAGATGTTGATTTAACATTAAATGAATATTGCATATCAACGACTGATAATTCCACTGTTTGATTGTTGTATCAATATATTGATACACCATCCAATGAATGTTCGTTGTATCAATATTTTGATACAACCATCAAACAGTGGAAATATCGCTTGTTGATATTCATTTAATGTAAAATCAATGTTTAATGTTATGTTTTTGGGGGAGAAAACTTCCAAGCCCAGCTTCCTTGTGGCCTCTCCTGAGCACTTTGTTTTTCGGCTGCAGTGGTGCTAATGGGTCCTCTGGTTATCTATCTCCTTTTTTTGCTCCGCTTTCTCTTCTGTGGCTTTTGTCTCTGTTTTTGACTTTTTTTTTTGATAATGTAATGCTCCATAGCTCCATTCCATTCTGAAATTGAATATACGAAAGTAGTGTTTATCAATGGTCAAATGTGTTTGTCTGTGTCAGATTTATATTGGTCAGATTTAGTTTGTCAGTTTCAATTTGTCAGATTAAAAGACGTGTATGGCCTGAGTCGTCGCTTGCGTCTATAAACTCAATTCTATCTATCTATCTATCTATCTATAATGTTATGTTTGAATGTTGAAAAAATGTATAAAAAAAGACATTCTTATATTGAATCAACATTTCAGATGTTTATAAAAAATATTATCTGAATGTTGTTTGAACATGTTCTTGTTTCGTAAGTTTATACCATTAAAAATTTCAGGTTTTGAATTTGACTTTTCAGCTTCAGCTCGCCACGCATTAATAAAGTTATCTTCTTTAAAGGCAACTTTTGATGATTCATTTTTTTTCTTTAATTCATCTAGAATTTTTCGGTATAGCAAACTGCCAATATCTCTGGAAAAAAATAGAGCAAAATTACGAGTTATTAGTTTTTTTGTTTATATACCGATAGAATAATTCTTCATGATATTACTCACATTGGAGTTTGAATTCCAAAAAAATTGACAAGAAATTGTGTCAAGTATTGCGAAAGTTGATTAATACCCATTGACTTCACATAATTTTTACACAGATTTAAGAGTTCTTTAAAGTCTTCATCATCATATTCCATTCTTCTCCCATACATAATAGTGCAAATTACATTTGTTACACTCATAGTCAATAAGTTATCAAGATATGCTGGTCTCCCTTCAAGTTTTTCAATTTCTTGAATCAAGAAATCAAATTCAGCCTAGAAAAAAAAAAATGCAAAAGAAATTAGATTTTTTAAAAATTGTACATTATAATTTTATTCACAATAATCTTTGGCTCCAAACTTGCTTTTCCCATTCCAAAATTTCGCAGTGTATTTAATGCAAAACGTCGAGTTTCTATTCGTGGAGCGACATATCCACCAAACAAGCCTTATATAAAAAAACAGGATCTCTAATTAGCAATTCGGTATCGAAATGTCAATTTACCTTCTTGAGAATCAAATTTTGCAACAGCACGGTAATTTTCAGCTGATTCGGAAAAAATTTCACTTTGTTTAACATACGCTTCTTTAATTAGCTCGTACGAACTTAAGACAATGACACGTTCCGTCCCCATATAAATCCTAAAATGAATAAAAATTTATTAATTTTACCACGTACAGAAGAAATATTCGCAGAAGTATTCAGACAGTGACTTTTTTCAAGTCAGAAAAATGAAAACTTCTTAAAAGATAAAATGTACAGTAATGCAGACAGACAAACAAATGATTTTAAGAGGATTTATAGGAATGTTAGAGCTATCATTTCGTGTAAAGTTTTTGAAGATTACTCAAGAAAAAAATTAAAAACCACCAAAACGATGTTTTTACGAATATCTCGAGAAGTGTTAAAAATAAAATTAAAAATTAAACTGATCTAGAATGTTCAATTTCTTCCGCAACTTTTCTAAATTGGATGTATAGGTCTGCGAAGCTCTCAAAAAAAGTCATAACGGAGCTATATTTAATTGTTGTCAACAATCAAAATTTTCAAAAAATCACTCTGACCAGAATTCTTGATGAATTAAGTCATACATCCTGGAGGTATGTACGCAGTTAAACATCCTGAAGTATCATTGGATTTGGAATAAAATACTGGTCACAATGATTTTTTGAAAATTTTAATTGTTGACAAATATTACGTACCTCCATTATGACTTTTTTTGAGGGCCTCGCAGACCCATACATCCAATTTAGAAAAGTTCCCCAAGAAATTAAATATTCTAGATCTGTTTAATTTTTAATTTTATCTTCAACGGTTCTCGAGATATTGCAAAGACCTGATTTTGGAGGGGTTTTAATTTTCGTACTGTCTATTTCCCCGAACGGCTCGTAGCTACAATTTCTATTTCCAGTCCACTTTACCTAGTAAGGTGAGGTCAGCCCGCCGCAGGCGTTAGGCTAGGTCATGGGAAAGGTGAACTGGAATTTGAAATTCGTTCGGAGAAATAGCCTTGGCGTTTAATTTTTTTCCTCAGTGACTACTTGAACAATCGTCAAAAAATCCCTATAAATACTCTTAAAACAGTTTGTCTGTCCAAATTTCCAATTTTCTGACTTGAAAAAAGTGGCTGTCCAAATATTTCTGAAGCCCACTGTACGTATAAAACATAGTCTTAACAAATAAATTTACGTTAGTATGTCCCCATATTTCTTCTTTAACTGTGTCAAGGCAATGTGAGGTTTTTTTCCGAGAAATGGTAAATAACCAAAGTATGGTAATTGAATTGGTCCCGGTGGAAGATTTATTGGAGTTTTCTTGTATTTCAAAACAAACCATAATACTACTGCTATCAATGAAATGAGTATGGTACTATTTTGTATTGGATCATTCCACATCATGCAGAACAGAGGCTAGACTATGGTACTGAATGTATGAAGTTGGATAAAGTTCAAGTTTTGATTCAATCAATTTCATTCAAGGCTAAATTCATAGATAATAATGAGCTTGAAAAGCTTGTTAACTTATTACAAAACTATTTTGTAGGTTCATTATGTAATATATGCAGGCTGCAAACTTCAATTTGAATAATTTGTTTTTTTAAATGGCAATTTTCATGTGCTAGTTTTAAATAAATTTTAGTTCATCCAAACATGTGATGACCAATAACTAACTGGTCATCACAGTGCTTTCGGCCATTTACTGGTCTTCCTCAGTGGTTAACTGCATCAGTTGTTATCAATGAATAACAAATGTTTTTGATGAAGTAAAATTTATTTTAAACAAGTATATCAAAACTAGTTGGTAGCCCCGTCCTAGGACAGACTTTAAATTCACTATAGTTTCATAACATTTCCTTCATTTCCACAATGCAATTCTGTAATGTCGCAGTCTTCAAAACCAAAACAAATTTTGTTTTATGTTTTATTCTTGAGTTCCACATTAGTGGATAACTCCTCTCTTCACCTTGAAACTAAACTATTTATCAATGAAAAAAAGTGGTTTGGTCAGATGAGTGTCGTTTTTGTGTGCATTAAATTTGACTTATTTGACTTGGAGAAATTAACTTAGTTGACTTAACTGCTGTACTTAAGTTCAGGGTTGGCCCCCGCTATTTTTAGCAATAGCGATTTGTGCCGCTATCGCTATCGCTATTCTAGCGATAGCGATTCGCTATCCGTTTTACCAATTTATCGCTAGTTTAGCGATAGCGGTTTTATCGCTATCGCTAGACTAGCGATAGCGATTTTTCCCGCTATTTTACGTACGATTTGTCAGTGACGAATCGTACGAATCGTGAATCGTGAATCGTCAGTGAAAATCGAAAATTTATCAAATATTCAGTGACTCACTGAATATTTGATAAATTTTCGATTTTCAAAACGATTTTAACCTGCTTTTAGTGATGAATCGTTTTGGCGTTTTGTGACGATGGATTTGTCAATCTACTAGATTGAGTATTCTAGACAAATATCCTACTATGAAGATATTATTTTTACATTACAACACTGCTCTAACATCAAGTGCAGCAGTTGAGTGCCTTTTTAGCAGCGGTAAAATAATATTATCAGCTTTGTTAGATTCTAGTTTATTTGAAAAAATGCTTTTGTTGAAAAAGAATTCCCATTTTTAATTAAATTAGTATAATAAAACTTAATTTTCAAATTTTATATGATGTTTTTATGACAGTTTGCCTGATTTTAGTAATTATTTGAAAAATAGCGAAATAATAACGCTATTTAGCGCTAGCGGACCAAGTAGTTATTATGATTTCCGCTATTTACCGCTAGCGGACCAACTAGTCATTATGATTTCCGCTAAATAGCGCTAGCAAAACAACTAGCCAAAAATGACTAGCGGGGCCAACCCTGCTTAAGTTACCCAATTCGTATCTTAAGTAAAGATGTCTAAAGTAGGAGGTTTCAGATGAATATGACGTCAAATACATCACATCCTGCTACTTTAAGTCAACTACACACTTAAGAATTTTATTCAGGCAATATTGAACGCAACTTAAGTGAGATTAATTACCTTAAGCAAGTTTGCTGTAAACTATGACGTCCAAAACGTCACATATAATGAGTTTAAGTCAACTAAGTTAATTTCTCTAAATCAAATTGAACACACCTATTCAGTGATGGAAAACTCAAAATTTGGGACGAAATGGAAACTAGTATTCCCACTGAAGTGGAACTCGACAATAAATTTTGGTTTTGATGACTGCAAATGATGTTGGCATGTGTACATCAATGTTTGCCGCAATTTATCTGCAAATAATTTTCTGCATACATCAGCAGAAATCTGCACAGCAAATATATTGCACAGACAAATTTTGAAGTCTTCCTATGCAACTTTATTTATTCTAATAAAACATCCATTTAATATGTACCATTATTTATACATGCCATTTATTAAGTGTTAAAAAACCTGGTCTGCGTTTAAAATTTAAAATACAAGTTTTTCAGTTCTAACATTGCAAGCCAATGCAATTTTATCACGTGTAGATGGTGAATCTAGAAAAAAAACAAAACATTATATATTATATAAATATATAAATATATAAAATATAAATATTTAATAATCTCCAACTTTAAAGTTAAAACCAATCTGCTGCTTACTCATTGGAACCCATGAGTGTTCTCCATTATCCTTTCTAAACTCATGCATAGCTTGTTGAACTGCTAATAACACTGAACAGCTCATACACAATGGTGGCTCTCCAGCAGCTAAAATTAAGTTCAAACAAATAATTAATAAAACGTTGAACCAATGGTTTATCAAAACGTACTCTTTGATTTAAGCACTCCGGTTGAATTTTTAGAATTTTTTAACATGGTAACACGAAAGTCTACTGGTATGTCTTTAGTGGTAGGTAAATAATATTCCTGCAATGTCGAATAAAGCATTAAGCATAGTGCTTAGTAAATCCAAACTTGACACTTACCCATGTAGAATTGGACATATTTCTACCAGTTTCGAAATCAAATTTTGCTTTTTCCAATAAAAACATTCCCATTCCCATGACAAAAGAACCTTCGATTTGCCCAATATCTACTTCAGGACTCAAACTAATAAAATAATTTTTCTTTATTTCTATTCAATATACCACCTAAAGTGGTTTTATAGCTTATGGTGATCGCTTACCTTTGACCACAGTCATACAACAAATCCACTCTTGAGATTTGAGCTTCTCCAGTCAACCCATCCACTTCTGCTTCAGCACACGTTGCACCATATATAACATATTTTTTAGGAAGATTGAGTGGTGAACCAGTTCTTAAAATTTTTCAAAACAAAAATTTTGAACAAATGGTTTGTCAAAATTTAGCTTTTGCATCTTACACAAAGCGTGCGCATAAATCAATTCTTTTGTCGATACATGCACTTATGATTTCTTCCCAAGATGCATTTTCCATTGCATCGCGAATCGGTTGAATTCTCTTCACTAAAATTTTACAGCATTCAGAAACTGCCTAAAAAACAAATTAAAAAAAATACAAAAAAATTCTTATTAGTAAGTAGTAATAATATAAATTTTAAAAACAGTAGGAGTACTTGTGCATAAGTGCGCAAATACGTATGTGTGAAAATGTGATTTCACACATGCGCACTGGAAGCCTCATAGGCCTCATGTTATGATATGTGACTCACACTCACACCTCAAGAGTTGCGCGTAGTGAATCACAAAAACATGACATTTTCACTCTTACGCATTTAGGCACTTATGCGACAGTTTCTGAATACTTCGTAGAATTTTATATTTATTACCAGACAGTTGATTTCACTAGTAGTGCTTGCAACTGTGGGTGACGAATTTGGGTTAATAAAAGTATTTGCTGGAAGTACAACCACTAATTCCAATGGTACCCCTAATGTATATGCACAAACTTGGGCAACCTATTGCAAAATAAAATGAAGCAAAAATGAGTAAAAAATCAGAATTTTTTTTATTACCTTAGTGTTGATTCCTTGACCACATTCAATACCCCCATGTGCAACTTGCACTGAACCACCATCATTAAAAATGCTTACTGTGACATTGAAAACAGCATTGTAAAAACCAACATCATACTTAATGGGTACAATTGTGATGCCTTTCTTTTTCCAAGCACTTCCCTAGAACACATTTGAAAATTTATCAAAATGACCAGTGGCAAACAAACGACTTTAGAAAACCTTATTAAAATCAGCAATAAGTTTCAATCTTTTCTCAAACTCAGCCGAAACCTTCAATTGACTGATAATATCTCGTAATCCAGGTGAATATAGATCGTTATTCTAAAATTTCAGAAATCAAGTCAATGATCAATGCTTTTCACATTAAATACTTACAGTTTCAATTGGCATGTTAACACACTTCATGTCAATAGGAACTTTGTTTAAAACCTTAGCAATATGTTCCATGATGGTCTCAATGACAAAAACTCCTTTAATACTTCCAGGAGTTCGGCAATATGTATTCACTGGTAAATTGGTTCTGACAACTTGTGGAAGAACACTCCAATTTGGACAAGTGTATGCTAATAAAACAAATTATTATAATATCTTCAGTTCTATTCACTGGTACTTAAATCTTACCATTTTTTGAAAATTCCACTGTAAGAAAAATAGCTGGATCATTGAAATGACATCCATAATCCATTGTAAAGATCATTTTTACAGCTTCCAATCTTCCATTGTCATCAAAACCAACCTAAAAACAATAATTATTGCAGTTCAAAAGAATATACTGAAGAGGTGTGGTGACCCAAAAGGGGTCCACTGGAATATTTCCATGTATCATAATAAATGACACGTATTATTCAAATATTCCATTTCCTAATATATCCTAAAATTATTTAAGCAGAATATAAATAATTATTACTCATAATCATCCAAACTGTATAGTATAAATAGTGTATAATATTTAATCTTATTTTAATGTACATATTTATCCCTATAATTCATGTAATAATATCAATAATATTTTATCCTAAAATATCTTTTATTATTTCTGTTTGAGGTTTGAGGTCTGAGCTCAGCGGAATGCTGCATGCTCCGCCCACTTTGGGGGGTTGCCATGGCATCCAGTGCTGGGTGACGTTGGTGCTGAGACCCCGATCCTGTCGGGCTCAGTTAGACCTCATTGCGCAGGTTTCTGCGCAATTCCGAGTCCGAATCAGGGAGAATTTCTCATGTTCTGTGTCTTTTCTCATCTTGCTTCCCAACCAACAACACGTCCTCACCGGTCAAACTAATACAAACAAAGGTATTCAGTGTGATTGAGGATATTGGCAGAGGGAAGTGGGATTTTGACCCAGTCTGGTCCTTGTACATTACAAGGAATAGACTCTGAATCTGGGATTGTTGCCCAAAGAGCTTGCTTTGTGAGCTATAATCACAACTAGGCTTCTTTAAGCCTGACTGAAGTCTTCACTTAGACTTATCAGTCCAATCAGGCAAATTCCTGAACCATTAACACTGAGCTGTTG
>JH432016.1:165596-178501 GCA_000239455.1 Strigamia maritima | reverse complement strand
TACCTATAATTTATGTAATAATATCAACAATATTTTATCCTAAAATATCTTTTATTATTTCTGTTTGAGGTCTGAGCTCAGCCGAATGCTGCATGCTCCGCCCACTTTGGGGGGTTGCCATGGCATCCAGTGCTGGGTGACGTTGGTGCTGAGGCCCCGATCCTGTCGGGCTCAGTTAGACCTCATTGCGCAGGTTTCTGCGCAATTCCGAGTCCGAATCAGGGAGAATTTCTCATGTTCTGTGTCTTTTCTCATCTTGCTTCCCAACCAACAACACGTCCTCACCGGTCAAACTAATACAAACAAAGGTATTCAGTGTGATTGAGGATATTGGCAGAGGGAAGTGGGATTTTGACCCAGTCTGGTCCTTGTACATTACAAGGAATAGACTCTGAATCTGGGATTGTTGCCCAAAGAGCTTGCTTTGTGAGCTACAATCACAACTAGGCTTCTTTAAGCCTGACTGAAGTCTTCACTTAGACTTATCAGTCCAATCAGGCAAATTCCTGAACCATTAACACTGAGCTGTTGCGCGAACAACAGATTCTCTTTGTTAACGGGAATTTCCCGCCTATTTCGAGCCGACAACTCCAAGACGGGCGTTATCCAGGACCGAGAAGAGCGTTAGAAGATCTACGAGTAGCAATCTGGATCCCTATTTCAAACTTCTCCTCTCTGATGTATTGTCATTTCCTTTATTAATTAGTTTAGTTAATAAAGAAATATAATCGTAAGCTGTGTGTTTTGGTTATATTTATTCTGTGTGAATAGTAGTTTAGCGCTGTGTGTGCTACGAAGTGCGCGGATTAGGCCTAATAATATCGTTATTAGCTCTAATCGACCCAGTTTAACCTAGACAACCTGGCAAGTCGACAACAGCATCGGCGATCGCGCGACGAACCATTCGGAGAACTCAAAGTCTACAATTTAACATTAAAGATCCAACTTAATATCAGTATCGACGAACTAGTGTCCACATTAGTAGGCCTAGTTTGGAGCGCGACAGAGGTTATTTATCAATATATGGGAATAGATATGGGACTATGCTAGCAGCAACTTAATGACCCCTTTTATCCTAAGCTTTAAAATTTAAAAATGTTATACAAACAGGATTAAGTACAATAAAAAAGTGTTTTTCAATTGTACCAGACACATGTGTTATTCTCAAGACTTTTTATTTTGTTGAAATATTACCAAATTTTGATGAAACACTACCCACTCCAATTTTCTATTTAATGAATGAAAGGCTAGAAAATAAAATATCAAATGAATTTCTTTTGTAGGTAACTTTTTTTCTAACAAAAATTAAAACTAGAATTGTTGGGAATGCCATCGCATTCCCAACATATTTTCCATTGTCGTTAACACTACGACTTTGATGATAAAACCACAGACGGCATTATTTGTTATATATGTAGTTTTGTTTTTGGTAAATTGAAAAAATTAAATCCAAAATGTGATTAGGTGTGTTCAATTTGATTTAAAAAAATTAACTTAGTTGACTACGTTTTGAGCGTCATAGTTATGGCAAATGACTTGCTTAAGGTAATTAATCTCACTTGAGTTGCGTTCAATATTGCCTGAATAAAATTCCTAAGTTTGTAGTTGACTTAAAGTAGCAGGATGTGATGTATTTGACGTCACATTCATCTAGAACCTTCTACTTTAGACATCGTAACTTAAGATACGAGTAATTAACTTAAGTAACTTAACCCACAATGCACCACGCTGCTGCTACATCTCTACTGTCACTTTTATTTTATTACCGTACCTCATATTGGGCTAAAAATGGTTTCCGACTACCCAGCATCTCCAAATTAGTATTCAAATCCATTTGTACATAAACAGGTCTAAAAACAAAACTCTTTATTTAAAATTGTTTACGTTAACACTAAAGTTAAACTTCAAAAATACTTATTGAACACTTGTGAAGCCAATGCGCATGCACTTGAAGTATGAAAATTTCGACTAATCTTCCCACCATAAGCTCCTCCGAGTCTGCGCATTTCTACGTGAACAGAGCTCCGATTGACGCCCAACACTTGCGCAACTACTGCATGTGTCCCGTCGGAAAATTGCGTAGAAGGATACACAGTGAAGCCTTCATTAGTTGGAATTGTAAGACACACCTAAAAATAGAAAAAATCGATAAATTCCAGATCGATCAATTAAAAATGAAATTCTGCAATCACTTGAGTCTCCAAATGAAAATGAAATTGAGTTCCCATTTCAATTTCACCCGAAATTTTATTTTTTGCATTTGCCATAGCTTTATCCACATCTCCCTCATTTATAGCATACATGTTTTCTACTTTTACTCTAGCGGGATGCTTCAGAGCCTCTTTAATGGTCAATACAGGTGGTCCTAAAGACTTATAGTCCACTTTCACTCTGCGCGAGGCTTCCTTTGCCAAGTCGTCACGTTCGGCCACGATAAGACCCAAAGATTGTCCGGCGTACAACACATTTCCACTGCAAAATAATTCTTCACTTTCGGGATAGAAAAAACTTCGAGCCATTGGAACGCAGATATTCTTTCCTGGAATATCTTTGTGAGTCAGGAAAGCCAAAACTCCGGGCATTTTCTAGTTTCACACAAGCGGAAACAAATTTCAAATGACTGTTAAGCCTAGTTCACTTGCATGCATTAAAACTGAAACGTCAAAGCAACAAAGCACCATCTGGTCTCACATGCTTAGCCAGTACACTACTTCATCGGTTCATCCTCACTTACGAATGATTCGATAATGTGCTAAAAGCCAGGAATGCGAGCGCTACTGGAGGAAAGTAGTGCCCTAGTAGTGCCGCTACAAGGGCAAAAATAATAGTGCACTATCGCTACCGCTACTAGCGCGCTACTTTTCTGCTAGTATTTTCTAAAAATCAAGATGACTATTTTTGAGTACAAAATTGGCAGTTCTAAATATAAGACAAAAAATTGATCGAACTGCTGCTAATGAATAGACAAAAAACTGCTAAAATTCATAGATGTATGGATTTTAGCAGTTTTCTGTCTATTCAATTCTTTGTCTTATACAAAAATAGTCACGTTGATTTTTAGGCTCACCCAAACAACTATTAAATGAAACTATACTCTATTTATTATTTCGTGCGCGAAACACCCATTGGTTAATGAACTATATTGTACTGAAAGTATATATTGTGCCATCTTATTTTAATCCTCTAGTCGATCCGAGTCCAAAAATCATTGTTTCACAGCCAAAAAATGTGCGCAACAATAGAAAAACCCAAATGTAAATAATTTTTTAAAAACATTTTACGAGCATTTTCATTTGTTAACAATGGCACGCACATTTTTGGACTACAAAATAATGATTTTTCGACTCGGCTCAACTAGAGGATTAAAATAAGATGCCGCAATATATACTTTCGATACAATAGGTGCGTTCAATCCTGAAAAGGAAAAGTCACTTCTCATTGAACGCACTTTAAAATTGTTCATGCATTTTCATTTGTATTTCTTATTGTTTCAATTGTTGAAAAAAATCAGATTTTGTTCATAAATTGTCCATTCCATCTTGGCTAATATATTTCATGAGAATTTGCTAGAAAATAGATAAAAATTGTGAAGAATATTGACAACTATTTTGACGGACATGACCGAACATCGTGGCCGACGTAGGTGCACGTTCCGCGGCCACGATGTTCGATGATGTCCGTACCGATTTGTCGTCATTTTTCGCAACTCTTACCGATTTTCATGCTGATTTCTCAAAGGATTGTTAGAATGTTGTTGAATGAAGTCCCCACCTACAAAATTAGCAGGATTTATTCGCTAAAACTTCAGTTCAGAGTCCAGAAACATCACGATCTAATCGTTTCCAAGATGGATGCGACTAAAGCTTTTTTTTGTGAACACTGCGCATGTGCCGTAAAAACAGTGTTGCACGCGTTACACATAAACAGTAACTAGTTACCGTTATAGTTACTGTTTTAAAAAAATAACTAGTTACTATAGTTACCGTTATCTGGTGTAACTGCAGAAAAGTAACTAGTTATAGTTACGTTTTTTAAGTTAACGTTACAGTTACTTTTGCGTTACTGTCAAAAAAAATTTAATGAAAAAGTGAAAAAAAAGATGAAAAATAAATATAAAAATTTTTTAAAAATAGCAAAAACATTATTAATAAATTAATAATAAAGTTAAAATTAATGAAAAATAACTCATATTTGAATGGGAAAAATAGAAAATGTAGTCATCTATTCAAATAATAACCAGAAACAGAATGAATTTATTATATGTATGATTGTATAATATGATGAATTGTTGAATTGTTGACTTATTGTCACTATATGACACTGCACAGTGCATACGTAGTAACGCACAATGTAACGCAAAGTGTGACGTTACTGCGTTACCATGGAAATTTAAAAAAACGTTATCGCTACGTTATGACAATGCCGTTTGTAGCGCGTTACGTTAACGTTACGTAACGTTAACGGTATTAACGTTAACGTAACGTTAAAAACGTAACGTTAACGTAACGTTAAAAACGTAACGTTGTTCAACACTGCGTAAAAAGAAGTGACTTCTATAAGGCAAAGAAGTGAGTTGTGTTTGCCTTTTCACTAAAGTCACTTAAGTCACTTCTATAAGGCAAATATAACGTAAATTACATCATATTTGCCTTTTAAAAGTCATTTCAGGCAAATAAGTGACTTTTCTTTTCAGGATTGAGCGCACCTACTATAGGTTATTAACCAATGGGAGTTTCGCGCACGAAATGATAAATAGAGTATAGTGTTAAGTTCTAGTATACTAGTATTCGTCCAAGCTTAACCCTCAGAAGCCTATCCTATGGGTCAATTGACACAGGCAATAGTTCTGAATACAAATTTATTTCAAAAAATTTTTCAAAAAATCTGAAATTTTCTGGAGCTGTTTAAAAAGTGGTTTTACATACACTCAATTTATTTGGTAATTTTCAGACTTATAAAAAAAAAGTTATTGTAAAGAGAAAATATGAGCCCCTTAAAATCTCAGCTTAAAACGTTTGCTGTTTTCACTGCATTTTTTCTCTTTAGTGAGAGCGCTTTTAAAATACAACGCCACCTATATGCAAAGTAGAGAATAAACAAAGCAGTCGGCACATTTTCAGTTCACATTTCATATCACATTTCATATCAATTGCAATTAATTCCACTAATTGGAATTAAAAGTAAGTTAATATACACAATTATTATAAATAAATAATTAAACACCTTGCATGCTGTTCAAATGATCCTATTTTGACCGAGTGTCTTAATTTTTACAATCGGTGACACCTAGCGTCAATTGGTAAAACCATGGTAACCGTGGTAACAGCACTAAAGCGCTTCAACTCGGAGTATATAAAACATGTCAATTGACACCACTAATAGGTCTTTGTGTTGACCCAAAATGTTAGGCGTCTGAGGGTTAAGCTATCTAGTATTACAGTGCATGCATCGCAACCTTTTAGTTTTAGCGCATGGCGAATGCGTGATAACGCCTGAGAACCAGGCTTTACTCAGTTACCAATGCATCTGAGGCGTCCATGTTTACAATTTCAGCATTACCGAGAGTGCTAATAACAAATGCTCCGTACAAAGTACCTGGTGGACGAACAATATCCGGGATGTATTCTGCCTCTCCAGAACACTAGCCAAAACTACCATTAGTATTGACTATTGAATAGTAATTTTATATTTTTATGAATTAAAGTACTTGCGATTTCGCTTCTATTTTAGATATTGGTTGATTGAGTGGCCATTCACTCTTAATCGTGTCGTAAGTTTGTTTTCCACTGGACATTGGTCGCTCTATAAAACCTGATGCATTCCAGTAACGAGGGTTTATTTTGTGTTTCGGTATCACACTCAAAACATACTAAATCAATTAATTAAATAATTTAACTACCATATATTACACATTTGCATTTTTCAATTTAGTTTTTCTTACCTTATAAAACAAATTCAATGCAAGTTGTTTTCTGTATACTGAACTGACCATATGCAAATTGTCTTCAGTTACAATTTCTTGTGACAATTGATTGACAGCAGCTATAAATAATTAAAAAACATCAATTAAAAGTAGAATTCATTAAACTCTATCCAACAATTCGTGCTCGAATTGCAACGATTGTACCGAAAATATATATTGTGGCATCTTATTTTAATCCTCTAGTCGAGCTGAGTCGAAAAATCATTGTTTCATAGCCAAAAAATGTGCGCAACAATACAAAAACCCAAATATAAATAATTTTTTCAAATATTTTACGAGCATTTTCGTTCGTTAACAATGGCACGCACATTTTTGAACTACGAAGCAATGATTTTCCGACTCAACTCGACCAGAGGATTAAAATAAGATACCACAATATATACTTTCAGTACAATGCATAGGTCATTAACCAATGAGAGTTTCGTGCACACGTCATTCAGTTTCAAATACATGTGTCCTACCGGTCCTACCTTGAAAAACTTTCACATCTGCCAATTTCTGGCCAACTAAATATTGTTCCGTTTTTTTTGCGCGAATC
This sequence comes from Strigamia maritima, assembly GCA_000239455.1. Lineage (NCBI taxonomy): Eukaryota > Metazoa > Arthropoda > Chilopoda > Geophilomorpha > Linotaeniidae > Strigamia > Strigamia maritima. The sequence continues at coordinate 171,980 of JH432016.1, read as the reverse complement.
TAGAATTAATTTTATTAGTTTATTTAACATAATAAAGAAATATTCCACCTTTACAAATTTCAGGCTCAATCCTCCAAAAACAATTGATGGCTTCGTTAAGACTTTGCAGTTATCCCTTTCATCAACTTCTGCCAAAAAAGCTCCCGATACATATGCATGAGCACTCTTTAAATTTAAAATATAATGTCAATGAACTAAAACAATTTGTCCGTCAATTTGTTTGAAATCATACCTGTGCTCTGGGCATAACTTTAAAGGAATTATATTTTGCGGTAGGTGAAAAAATAGGTGGAAAAACCATTTTAAGGAGGACTTTATTTTGCATATCAAGCTTTAAAAATTCCTCGCAATGAACCGATTGAGTTGTTCCTGTTGGAGCATCGCCAATAACCAATGCAGCGCCAATGCATTCAAAAATAACAAATAAATCCGATGGAAAATCATTATGATAGTATTTTATCATCAAATTTCCGGCCCAACTTCCCACCTGAAAAAAAACAACAAAAAACATTTTTAATAGTCAATTTCAATAATGTCGCATGGGCTGAATAAGTTTGGTAGCTGCACCGAAAAATATCATCTACTTACATTTCTCACATGGGTAGTTGCAATTGTTTGCACGTGATTGGCAATCAATCTGTATGCTGAATGATTCTTCAGATTACTCAAAATTGATATTAAGTGTGCCAAGCTTACATTAGCACCAAAACTCAGTTTATCTTCAATCTGAAGTAAAAATTATCAAATTTAAAATAAAAATAAAACATATTGGTACGATATATAATACTACAGGTTTAGATAAAGTAGCTACATTTTATTTTTATTTCAAACTATTATATCAAATTGTTATTGAAAACAAATCGCTGTTTTACATGGCATAATAAAATCATAAATAATTTTTAATAAGCTATTTTCACCTATCGCCAGAGGACGCGACCGAGCGCGCTCTGCGGATGCGCAGTTATGTCGGTTGGCAAAAGTCTGAAATGTCAATGGGATTTATGATTCAATTTATATATAAAAAAAAAAATTATTTTTAATAAGTAATTTTTAAGTTTTGACCGATTTTGGTAAATAAAATGCAAATTTTTGAGATTTCGTCCGTTTGTAGACAACAATTTGTAAACTGAAGTCCGAAGAACAAATTGTCAGGAAAATACAAGTTAATATAACGTGAAATCTCACAAATTTGCATTTATTTACCAAAAATTGGTCAAAATTTAAAAATTATTTATTATAAACAACTTTTTTATATACAGATTTAAGTAGTTTGATAAAAACTACCTAAATCCGATGAGTAATGCAAAAATCCGTATTAAAACAGACAATAAATGGGAAACTGTTAAAAATTCCATTGAAATTTCAGACTTTTGCCAACCATCAACATAACTGCGCCAGAGCGCGCTCAGTCGCGCCCTCTGGCGATAGGTGAAAAAGTGTCAAAAGGTGTCAAAAACTGGTCAGACTCGTAATTACCGGCATGCCGTTTTGTTTCCCAGGGAATACGGTATAAAAATGATTTCAAATCCTTAGTACAGTACAAGTAAGGAATTTATTACCTGATATTCAAACATTTCTGCGACACCTTTTAAATCAATGTACACATCATACGGACCATCAAATTTAAATATAGCTGAAAAAAAGTTTAATTTTTAGAAAATTTACTAATTGTGTGAAATACACACCTGTTGAAGTGTTTCCAAAAACAAGACGAGTTTTTAAATCTTGTTTTTCCTTCATGATGGTGTACAATTCTTGTATATTAGATGGATGATACCACACACCGTCATTAGGTATTTTTAGACATCCATTGCTACCTGCTGGCAAGGTCTATATTTTTTTAAAAAAAAAAAAAAGATGAAATTGTTAAGTTTCATTTTTTACATCTGAATCGAAATTAAATTTACCCGTATTTGCACTTTTGTTTTATCGCTGGTAGCAAATGATTTCATTGCGTCCAAAATTGACCTATATCCAGTACACCGACATGCATTACCATCAAATAAATCTTCAACATCTTGTGTATATGGAATTGGATTTTTCTCAAGTAAACTAGAATTTATAAAATATGCTTTTAGTTTTCAGTTTTTAAAAACTAATAAATCCCTCGGATAGGCAAACATTAAAAATAACATTGGATAACCCATAGACACGATCATGTTCATATTTCGGGTCAAGTAGTTAAAGCGCTGTTGCATTTGGTTGAAAAAACTGCTGCTGTTGGCGCTAGTTTTTTCGAAAAACGGCCACTGATCTTTACTTGGCTTTCTTGCTTCACAATCTTTTTTTAATGTGATCGTCTGCTAGTAACCCTAAACAGAAGCGCTTTAGCCAATATGTAGTGAAGCCGGCTTTTTTTTCTGCTTGGGTTTTAAGGGGCTAAAATTTGCCGATCAATTATTTCAATAAATATCAAAGCAAATATTTCAAATTTTTTTTTATATAAAGTTTATTAGTATTTGAACAAAGTCAGAAAATTTCACCTTAAATAGATAAGCCAAAGAAAAATTTTCCTATTCAAGAAAAGAGCTGAACACAATCGTGTCACAGGTTCCCCATCCAAGGGTTATAATACATAATAAATAAAAATAAAAATAAAAAAATAAAAAATAACCAAAAAAAAAAACGTAATTCAAGTTTGTAATTTATTGCCAGAATAAAAGATTAAAAAAAAAAGACCTTGATTGTCATGATCCTTTATCTGCGACCTTCACCACAACGCAACACTTACTAGATAACAAGCTACACTCTTGATTATTATTATTTTTTATATAATAAACAACATAAATCTCATCTAATAAAAACAAAATAAAAAAAAATTAACACACCTGTACATGGACGTAACAAATCCAGGTGAGCAAAAACCACATTGCGTTCCATTATACTTAGCTAATCTTTCTTGAATCGCATGATAACCTCTCCTTTTATCCCCTAATCCTTCCACCGTAGTGATTTGCAACCCGAGACAACTATACACAGGTAACAAACACTAACAAAAAAAAAAAAAAAAAAAATTTAAAAATTTAAAAAAAAATAAATAAATAAAAATAAAAATATCTGTTTACTTATTTATTTTATTTACTCACCGAATTTACGCTGACAATATTTTCTTTCTTCAACACCGGGTCGTACAGTCGTGCAGAAACGACACATGCTCCACAAGCGCCTTCTCGACATGATAATTTAGTGCCTTTTAAGTGAGCATGATCGCGAATAAAATCACCCAAACACGTATTAGGTGGCAGGTTTTTAGGCACTAGAGAATTATTATTATTTTTCTTATTTTCTTAAATTAAAGCAATTATGTTGTTTTTCATATACCTGAGTATTTTTGTCCATTTATATCGACTGCAGTACAATAAGTCGCCATCATTTGATCAATTGCTCTATGATGCCTCGTGGAGGAAATAGGAGATGAATATCGGCTATCTGCTTTCAGACGACAACAACTCTTGCAACGACTACAAGGAAGTGCTTCAAGGTTATTGATCACGTGACGGAGCTCGCTGTGCTCCCTCTTTTTTCTCTTTTTTTGTTCCTCGCATATCAACCGGAAGTCTATTTCTACGCGAAAGCATATAATTTAACCTGCGAATAAAAAAATTTTCTTGAAAGTAATTGTAATCATTTATTCGAAAGTGAACATTGGAATTTGGATGATATATGCTCAGAGGCGGAACATAGATTTTGGAACCAAGAACAGGGTTAATTAACTTTTTTTCAGATAAAAATCAGATTTTATTATTTATTTTTTAATTTTAGAATTTTTTGGATCGTTGTGAGGCTTTTTTGAATCCGCCGCCTAGGCAAGGCAATGTTGATATTGTGCGTTGCCGTAATTCAGTCTCTGGATTAGGTACTATGTTAGTTTTAAATGATTATTTAAACAAAAATCATCAAATCTTGGACGAATACTAGTATCCGTCCAAGATCAAACTGCAAAACTCACCACTCGATGGCACTACGCATCAACCGACTGGTTGACTTTTCTATCTGGGTCATGTCGGGAGTCATCGACGTCACACCGCGACTTTCTGCAAAATTGTGGAATTTTACCACAACCAGGTCCACTTTTCGAGTACTTACTTTATTGCACCATATCAAGGCAGCTACGATGTCTCTTCAACACAAGATTGAAAGAGAAAAACCGTTTATAAGATTCTCAACCTTGACTCGACAGTCCGACAGCAAAAGTACAGTAGCACCCTCGTGCGACAAACTTTGGCACAAATCCGTCGGTATGTGATGAGTTTTGATTATTTTGTTGGTTACCATATTGTTGTTTCTAATCCTTTCAGTACCAGGCACGTAATATTACTTTTTCAAAAAAAGGCCATTTTGTCCTCCTGGTTATTTTATATTAAAATTACGCTTTTGTCTAACTTGGCGCTGTTTATGGACCTATAATGCTTAGTTCCCACTTGGCAGAAATTCCAGCAGAAAATTTTCTGCTGCAGAAAATTTTGAGTGCAGAAAAGTATGTGGACTGAAAAGTGGGCAAAAAAATGCAGAAAAGTAGAATTTAAAAATGGATGCCAGCTAAGAAAGGCAATAGACAGTTTGCGCTTTCACGAACGTAATTTATTAAATTACGAATGTTAGATAAATACGAGATTTTAAAAATAAATCTCGTATTTAATTTAACATTCGTATTACAAATATACGAGATTTATTTTTCAAGTCGTTCGTATATTAGTTGATAATACGAATGCTCTGCACATGCGCAGTGTGCACAAAACTTCGCACATGCGCATTGTTCTGCAATTTGAAGCGAGCGCGGCATCCATCTTGATTTTCATCGGCTCGTTGTATTTTCGGTAGTGTTTAGTCATCCAGGTTAGTAATTTGTTTGCAACTAACTATTTTTTATACAAACATGCCATTTAACACACATAATTTACACATTTTCAACTAAAATATTACAATTTTTGAGCAAGCCATGTTTCTTGTTCATTTGTTTATTTCGTTTCGTTCGTGTTTGATTGTTTGTGCAAGCGCAATCTGAAACAATTTTAATAATTACGAGACACGAGATAATTAATAAAAATGAATTTATTTCTTATTTATTAATTATTTCGTGTCTCGTAATTAAATCTCGTTCGTGAAAGCGCAAACTGTCTAATTTATAAACACTGCTGCTTTCTACACTCAAAATTTTCTGCAGCAGAAAATTTTCTGCTGGAGTTTCTGCCAAGTGGGAACTAAGCATTAAGCTTTTTAAGGTAAAATTCAAGTGTTTAGTTGTATTAGATTTTAAAAAAAATCATTATTCAGTCGTAAAATTTTTGATGTCGTAAACCCATAAACAACATAACTCTAACGTCAAATACAGAGTTTGCGGCAGATACTTTTCCCTTATAATTATAACTTCTTTTTTTTGGTTATGAATAGTGTTACACAAAAGAAAAAAGTCCAATTTTTAGTGCACAGTTTAGAAAAGGAGGTACTAAAAACTGGACATTTTTTTTGTTTAACAGTAGGCGGGTTCGAAAATGATTTTACACTAAACGACCAGTGCAACTGATAGTGCAAATGTCAAGTTGCACGACTGACTTTTCGACTTAAAATGTTGCATATGCATTTACACTGGAATTTACACATAATTCACACAAACATGGCTGCCGTAATAAACAAACAAACTGTACAGAGCAGATGTTTTTCAGCAAGCACATCATTCTTGCCTGCTTTTCTTTTACAACAAAAGTAACATTAGATAGTAACAATTTTGAAAATCATGCACATTGTTACCACAGATTATAATATAATCTGTACTACTACAGTGTACTACTTACATTCGAAGCGAGGATTCAAGATGGTGGCAAACAGAACTCTTTGCACGCCAATTTCCGTTGAACTTGCATTTACACGATGAAAATGGGCCGTTTCCGTGCAACCGAGTTAAACGGCATTTACACGAAATAATTCGTGTAAACAAGGTGCAAATTTACATTTAAACGAGTGTAAGCATGTTTACACCCGTTTAAATGAATTTTCGAACCCGACTAGTATTTTTAACTATAAAAAAAGTTATAATTATAAGGGAAAAGTACCTGCCGCAAACTCTGTATTGTCACAAACAGCTGATTAGTGCTATGTCACTGCCCTGACATGTTTTACCATAGGAAATTTATATGATATCGGTCTATAGTGATCAGTAGTAATTTTTCTAATAGGTACAAGCAGTTGCATCTAGTCACCTTAATTTTTAGGCACCCAAATGACTATTAAATGGAACTTTAGATTCTTAAAGTGTCTTAACTTAAGCTATTATAAAATGCCTAAAACAAAATTTAGACACCTAGATTTGCAGCGGTAATGTCGGATCACACATCCAATTCACACTTCTTGAGTTATTGTGACAGTGTGGAATCGGGGTCGACATTG
>JH432016.1:148549-161298 GCA_000239455.1 Strigamia maritima | reverse complement strand
AAACAGTGGAATTATCAGTTGTTGATATGCAATATTCATTTAATGTTAAATCAACATCTTGTTATTTTTGAATGTTGAAAAAATGTTGATAAAAAAAGACGTTCTAATATTGAATCAACATTTCTAATGTTTTTTCTGAATGTTGTTTAGACGTTTTCTTGTTTCGTTGGTATTGAGGGGTATTGAGGGTATTGTGTATACATCCTGTGTAACGCCATAGACCGAGATTAAGTTTTATATCCGTCAATTCGTTCATTAATTCCGAAGTGAAAATATGGAAAATAATATGGAATCAAGATCGAGCATTCCATTTATTCTGAGTGGTTGTGTATTTTGTATTTTGTATTTTGTATTTTGTAATTTGTATTTTGAACCCAAGTATTTTGGTCCACCCTGAGTTGAACGTAATGTTGATATTTAGATTATATTTTATTCATGTTTATATACCGGATACATATTTATTTATTTATTTGCAGCTCAAGAAGAAGCATAAGGATTTGACGGTTTAATTTCTTACTAATTTTGATTGTCTCATTTTGTAAACAATGTAAACAATGTATGAGCGCTCCTCATTCTAACTTTGAAAAAAAAGTTGCAAGAATGAATTAAATTATTTATTTGTTTATTGCAATTCTGGGATAATTGCTTAATTGCTGTGCATAACTTTCAATCTTCAAAAGTATGCCGCCTCAATTAAATAAATTATTCAAACTGCAATACTCGCGTAAACAACGTAACAGTTAACACAAATGTACGATATTAAAAATAAGTAATTTTGATAAAATAATGCAAAATTGAGGAAAATTCATACTAAAATGACCCCGGAAAAGTCAAATTGTTTGAATTAATTAAATAAATAAAAATTTTGATATAAATGATCAAAACATGCAAATTTCAATAAAATAATGCAAAATTGAGGAAAATCCATACTAAAATGACTCTGGAAAAGTCAAATTGTTTGAAAAATTAATTAAATAAATAAAAATTTTGATATAAAATGATCAAAACATGCAAATTTCAATAAAATAATGCAAAATTGAGGAAAATCCATACTAAAATGACCCTGGAAAAGTCAAATTGTTTGAATTAATTGAATTAATTAAATAAATAAAAATTTGATATAAATGATCAAAACATGCAAATTTCAATAAAATAATGCAAAATTGAGGAAAATCCATACTAAAATGACCCTGAAAAAGTCAAATTGTTTGAAAAATTAATTAAATAAATAAAAATTTTGATATAAATGATCAAAACATGCAAATTTCAATAAGAAAAAGTGCATTAAAATTTATAAATACGACAGTAAAATGATAACTAAATCACATTTTTTTCTTCCATGCATATAATTAAATTAGAAATCCTAATTTTCAACCTTTGAAATTTCTGACATTTTCAATTACCCGTAGCTAGATTAATATGCAAACTTTTAAATGAAAATCGAAGGAAGTAATAAAAGCCGTAAAACTGTTGTCTATAATAAACGTGATTGACACTTGCAAACCACTTCAAATTAATTCCTAATTTATTGCCAGCTATCACCTTGATGAAATTTGCTTCTCTCAATCCTTTCATGTCGAACTTTGCAAATCAAGGTGCAACGCATCGGTGCACATCACATGGACGCCGAATCGCTTTCTATTGACTGATTTTCAAGTACCACGTCAACTTTAAAGAAAAGAAATAAGCAAGGGGGGGAGGGATGAGGCCAGAAACGCGGGGCTCTTAATTTCGTAGCCCAGGTAACACGAAGCTGGGAAAATGACAAAACTGCAATGGATGCTCGTCGTCCTGGCAACAATCAACGCAGAAATTTTCTGACGTCAGTCGACTGGCATTCTGGAGTATGCGGCGGAAAAGATGCGTTGTCAATGGCAACCGCCAACTGCAATTTTTTTTCTTCTTCTACAATTAAATATAATTATTAATTCCTAATGAGCTAATATCCTAATGGATATGGATTTTTTTTTTTTTTTTTTTTTTTTTATTTTTATATATATGTATATATGTATATATATAATATTCAATTAAGGAATTGACATTGAGAAATTTTATATGACATAGTTTGAAAATGTAGATGTTCATGCACTGCTGGGAAAACTACACATGGGCTGCTATCATTTCTCATTTAAATTCTGATCCAGTTTTGTATGTCTATGTATTTTTTGAAATGTCTTACACTTTCAAAATTAAAATGCAAAATATAAACGCAAGATTTTCAATTTTTAACGAATAAATTATTAAATGTTCGAGACAAAAAGATTTCCCATGAAACAACCCAATATTAAATTAACATTTTTGAACGTTGATCGAAACTTTGAATGTTGAAGTTAGATGGTTAAATCAACATTCTGAAACAACAATCAAACAGTTGAATATGGGTTGTTGACTTAGATGACCGATGATACAACAAATGTTGCATTTAAATGTTGTGTCAATGTTGCATTTTAAATGTTGTGTCAATGTTGCATTTTAAATGTTGTGTCAATGTTGGATTTTAAATGTTGTGTCAATGTTGCATTTTAAATGTTGTGTCAATGTTGCATTTTAAATGTTGTGTCAATGTTGCATTTTAAATGTTGTGTCAATGTTGCATTTTAAATGTTGTGTCAATGTTGCATTTAAATGTTGTGTCAATGTTGCATTTTAAATGTTGTGTCAATGTTGCATTTATGTTGACTATTGAAAAATGACAATGTTTTATAAATATTGTATAATGTTGAATGTTGAAAAAAAAATGTTGATAAAAAATGACATTATTATGTTGAATCAACATTTCTAATATTTTAAAAAAATACTTTCTAGTTTCATGGGTTATTATACGTTATACCGGTATATTTTAACCTCTGTACAAAATTTTTTGTTTTTTAAATTAAATTGACCTACAAGAAGCATCTGCCACAATACAAATATGAAATCAGATACAAATGAGTAAAAGTTGCATAAAAAAAACACCGCAATTATTACGCCAATTTACTGAGGCAATTATGAGGTGCCAGAAAAATAAATTGCATGAAATCGATACACCACTCCGATAATTATCTCTTACTTCGAATAAATTGCAATCTTAAAATCAGTAAACCTGTAAACCTGTAAAATCAGACAAAAATAATAAAACCTAAGAAAAAAGAAAAAAAAAATAAATAAATAAAAAAAAAAATTTTTTAATCCCCAAATTTGCAATATCTATGTGAAGAAAAAAGGACATGGTCCCCTGGCAAAATCCTCGATTCAATACTCCTCGTCGTGATTGGATGCGGCGCAAGATGACATCACTGAATACGATTAACATGACAAACGAAGAGGCGTGGTTATTAAATAAAGTGACGACAGGTGGGTGACAACTTCATCAAACCACTGAATGGCTACAGGGGGCACTTGAGCCACCCAAGGGATTATAAAACCCCCAAACGGGCTCAGTATTTCCACACTCTCGTAGCTAAACCCACAAGACGTTTAAACCGGGACTTGAACAGTATCAGGTAAGGTGCCATCCCAATTATCAATTATCATAAATGTTCATTAATCACCGAGTTGACAGTTGATTTTGATTTTAGATTTCGATTTGGCTGCGACTGATCTGCGTGGATGATATGGAAGCACAAGGTAAGAAAATTCAATTATTTTACGACAATTTTTTTAAGAGGATATATTCTTGACATCGACGAAAAAGACGGTTCCAACATGTTAGTCTTCTTTAACCCAACTTTGTAACATAATAATTGTAACATTTCGTGTAAGAAAAGTTATTTCATCGGTTTATTGTTTATTCATGTTCGAAAAACTCATTAATTAAGCATGTTAATTACGGTAAGTTTATATTCTGCATGGTACTTGAATTACACAAGATTGTCGAATAAATACAACTAATCGGCTCGTTATAATTCCTTGTAGTCTTGTAGATGAAAAATTAATCGTTTATTTAGTGCATTTTGTGAACTGACTGCGAGCAAACGAAATTCAATGGTCACATAGGAATTTAATAAAATGTCATCTCCAGAAAAAGGAGACTTGTTTGTTTTTCTTATGAAATTCCAAGTTGCCATCACAAATTTTGCAAATTAACCAAATCAGTAACACCAAATTACAAAAATAATACATAAATAATATATAAATAAATAAATAGCCTACATATACATAATATATTTTGTTCACGTGTTATTATGAGGAATATTGATATTTTCATACATTTTTATAAAATATCAGTGCCTGGTTTGTCAGTTTTCTTTTTTTGTTTTTTGGGTTTAGTATTTCGACTTTATTGTTTTTTTTGATGGGTTTTTTTAAGTACATGTATTTGAATTTTACGTTTTTTATTTTGGTTGGTTTGTATAGAGTTTTTTTTTCTCTTTGATTTTTTTGTTTCTATAGCTGTATTAGATTTAGTTTGCCGTATGGGTCTCGACCCCTGGCAATTTATGGGAATAAAAAAGTTATTATTATTATTATTATTATTATTATTATTTGGGTTGGAATGTTGGAATAGATTATCTTATTTTTCTGATATGGTAAGACCTTAACCAGTAGTCAAACTCAAACACATTTCCACAGTTTATCTACTTAATTCTGCCTATAGCTTTTGCTAGCATGGTGTCGGAATGACAACCATTACAACATCACAACCTCAGTGTTCAAAAACCCTAATTATCCCATCTAAACTCATTTTTGATGATTGTTTGGTTAGAACTGGAAAACTGTAAAGCAAAACCAAGATTGCCAGTTTTCTATACACTATTGTCAAATGCAGTTGTGTTTTATAATTGTCGAGATGTTGCTCTCAGATCCATCCTCTGTTTCTATGGCCTTTTCACTCAGGATAATATCTATCGTCATCACAGATTAGACATTAACTTATTAATTTTTTAAAAATATTTTTGATTTATTTATTTATTTATAATTTTTTTTCCCTATAAACAGATCAAACTTTATCTTTCAATTCTTTTATCGCAGCAGTGGTCTTCTCACGACCTAATTAGAATTATAATTAAGCCAATCCAACTGTTAATGCTAAAAAGTCGAAATTTGCTCATTTTGGGTCATTTTGTAAATATTAATTAATCAGAAATATTAGAATCCCAATATTACAATTTGCTCTTTATTATAGTATATCACTTGAAATTAAACTAGGTCGACGAATGTATATATGTATATCCGGAAAAAGAGAGGGAAAAAAAGCACAGCTGTGAGTGTGACAGTTTCATTTCATTCCAGCACCTTAAAAAGAGACGTTGGTGGTCAATTTAGACACGGTGTGCACCCACCCCTCTTTTTAAGTTAACATCAAAGCCACGACTTAGCATCTGATTTATTGCTTTCTAGTCTCATTTTCCTTATCCGAAGCAGACAGAGTGGAAAAAGAAAACGAACAACCATAGGAGAGGAGGAAGACTGCGGAGAAAAACCCAACAACTTGCTTTATACTACATAAACAACACAAACGTTAAAAAAAAAAAAAAAAAAAACGTCACAAAAATTTTAAATCTTTAGCTTTTTAGGGGAGAAAAATATTGTTGACATGAAATATGAAAGAGACAGATTGAAGGATAAACAGGGGATGGAAAATGGTGGGGAAATGAATGAGGTGAAAAATCACTCTCACATCTCTTTAAAGCTTATACCCTATACTGGCCAACAAAAGACAGCCCTCTGACTTTACTTCTTGTCCATCTGGAGTTGTTAGCTTGAGCTTAACAAACCACAAACACATTAATGCAACAACAAAAAACTTAACATTATGTAGTTCACTTGGCTTCTCGTAGGAACAAAATGTTTTCGCACGTTGTTTAATAACATTTGATAAGTTAATGGTTTAATTCTTATTGAAATCTGAAATAGCGTGTACACATGCGTTGCCCTTGTACGGTATTCCCTCGGAAACAACTGCATGCCGGTAAATACGAGTCTGACAAGTTTTTAACAAGTAGACAACTGGTCAATTAATAATCAAATGGACAAAATGCCGGAAAATTCCAATTATCAGGTTATTATTATCATTTACCTTGATCTGACTTGACATTATCCGGCACGCCGTTCTTTCCGAGGGAATACGGTAGGTAAGTTTATATCAAAACACTAAAAAAAAAAAAAATTAATGTAATTTAATGTCAGGCCTTATAAAAAAAAAGTGATGTTGGAAATCAGTCCTATACAGCTCTACCCAAACAGGATCTTTGCAAAACCTAAATAAAATAGTGGTTAAAAGCTAAACACCTTTAAGTTCCAGTACTGGGAGTTAATCCTTAAAGCAAAGAAAATCCTCACACCCCAAAAACCACAATATATAAAAGGTGTCTTGGGCTATGGGTGTTTGAAAAAGAGAGGGTAGTGACTTTTAATTCAATTGATTTGATAATCTCAAGTGTCCACAAGGTACAAGACCCTCAAACTAGGGTGTGTAACCAACAGCTGCTCAATAAATAACAAAATGGCTTCCAATATAATAATAAAAAATAAAAAATTAAAAAAAAAAAATTAAAAAAATGCCTAATAATAGGTATCTGAAGGATAGAAAGGGTTAGAGGATCCAGTGATGTTGTCATATGCTTCACTAACTCATTGTGAGGGGGTGGCATATTGAAAAGAGAAAAAGAAAAAGGGAAAAGGGGGGGTATCAGATTCAGATAATTACCTGGGGAAAGGGAGTCTCATGGGTAATATACCTTGAAATAGATACCCAACCCTCCCTTATGTGACATCAATAGGCCTCTCAACCACAACAGGTAGGGAGTCAGCAGGAGATGGGGAGAGGATATCAATAGGTCCATTTTTTTATATTTTTATAACATTATTGTATTTTATTTTATTTATTTTTTTTATTTTATTTTTTTATTTTTTTATTTAATAAGCAAAGTTGTTATTGTTGTTGGGTTATGGGGTTTGTGAGATGATTGGTTGGTTGGATGAATGAGTGATTTCTGGAAATAGTTTTGGGTTTTAGGAGCATGGGAATATTATGGATTTTGTTTTGTATTAATAAGGTGGTGGTGGGTTGGGGATAAAAGGAGGGATATGGAGGGCTATTATTAGGCAGGGAGTAAACATGAACTGACAACCACGTGTCTCATCACAAAGGTACAGATGGAGGGCTTGGATGAATAAAGGAGATGCAGCAAGAGGACTCTTCAGTTGTAGAAACCTGTCAGTTTTTAACCTATAGACACCTTAGGGTTTTTGTTGAGGTTAAAAATCGAGTGGGATTTTGAAATGTGATACATTACAGTATACTGTGATCTTTTAAGTATTTTTTGTCAATTGGTTGTGAAGATTATGTATAAAATGTTTTGTGATGAAATACTTGAAGTGCTGACAAATGTTTATTTTTTTTTTTTTAATTTGAAATTGAAACAATCTGAATTAGGAAAATTTCAAAAAAAGCAGAAATTCTTTCTAGAATGCAGAAATTTATTATAAAAAGCAGAAATTATTTCTAAAATGCAAAAATTCATTATTAAATGCAGAAATTCACTTTAAAATGCTGAATGACATTCTAAAGTGCAGAAATTCATTTTAACATGCAGAAATTTCTTCTAAATTGCAGAATTTCACACTAAAATGCTAAAATTCATTATAAAATGAGAAATTCACTCTAAAATGCTGAAATTCACTTTAAAATGCTGAATAACATTATAAAGTGCAGAAATATACACGCTAAAATGCAGAAATATACACGCTAAAATGCAGAAACTCATTATAAAATGCAGAAACTCATTATAAAATGCAGAAACTCATTATAAAATGCAGAAACTCATTATAAAATGCAGAAACTCATTATAAAATGCAGAAACTCATTATAAAATGCAGAAACTCATTATAAAATGCAGAAACTCATTATAAAATGCAGAAACTCATTATAAAATGCAGAAACTCATTATAAAATGCAGAAACTCATTATAAAATGCAGAAACTCATTATAAAATGCAGAAACTCATTATAAAATGCAGAAACTCATTATAAAATGCAGAAACTCATTATAAAATGCAGAAACTCATTATAAAATGCAGAAACTCATTATAAAATGCAGAAATTCCTTCTAACTTGCCACTCTAAAATGCAGAAATTACTTCTAAATTGCCACTCTAAAATGCTGAAATTCACTTTAGATTGCAAAAATTCACTTTAAATTGCAAAAATTCACTTTAAATTGCAAAAATTCACTTTAAATTGCAAAAATTCACTTTAAATTGCAAAAATTCACTTTAAATTGCAAAAATTCACTTTAAATTGCAAAAATTCACTTTAAATTGCAAAAATTCACTTTAAATTGCAAAAATTCACTTTAAATTGCAAAAATTCACTTTAAATTGCAAAAATTCACTTTAAATTGCAAAAATTCACTTTAAATTGCAAAAATTCACTTTAAATTGCAAAAATTCACTTTAAATTGCTGAATGACATTCTAAAGTGCAGTAAAATGTTGAAACTCAATCTAAAATGTTGAAACTCAATTTAAAATGTTGAAACTCAATTTAAAATGCTGAAACTCAATCTAAAAATGTAAAATACAGAAATCTATTCAAAAATGCAAAAAATTTATTCAAAAATGCAGAAAAACCACTCAAAATGCCGAAAAACCATTCAAAAATGTCAAAAAATCATTCAAAAATGCAAAAATTTATTCTAAAATGTAGAAAATCATTTATAAAATGCTGCAAATTTCCATATTTAAAAAAATGTTTCACAAATAGATTTTAATTTTCATTAAATCAGAGTAGAGTACGCCTTAACGCAAATAACCAAATAACCAAAATATTATTTAAAAATTACATTATAGTAATTTACCAATTTGAGTAATGACAAACAATTATAGGAATTGTAAAAAGAACTATATATTGAATACACAGGCCTTGGTCTATCTATATTTTGAGTTTTTTCTATTAATTCAATCAGCAACACACAACAGACCCTAAGGGGTTTCAGTAGGTTGCCAATTTCATTAAAATGCACTTACCTATTAGTGAAATTAAGGGTCCTTCATATTGCCCCCACTCCCTCACTCACTCACCCGTCCCACACACCTCACACGCTATTGGATGCCGACGTGAGCGCGGCGATTGGCGCTTTTCGCATTTTCACGACACCGCCCACTATTCAGCCCACAATGACGTCATTGGCTCGTCTAAACATTTTTTCTATTCATTTATTCGGCGCAGAGCCATGGTTGAGTTTGCCACCCAGCCAAGATCGTATCAGTGACATCGGTGCCGCGCAGCAAAGCTACGTATCGCTCAAACCCACGTGCTCATCGTCCACTTCTATGGAAGCAAATAATGCTGATGTTCTCAATTTAGGCAATTATTTCTTAATTTTACGTTATTTTCAATTTATTTTTCTTATTTTATGTTATTTTCAATTTATTTTTCTTATTTTATGTTATTTTCAATTTACTTTTCTTATTTTACGTTATTTTCAATTTATTTTTCTTATTTTTCACATTTTTCACATTTTTTTTATTTTAGGTGAACCAAAATTAGTAAACAAACCACTGCGACCACATTCAACTCCAGCCACATTGATGTGGTGAGTTTTCTTATCGGTAGTCAATTTTCCACTTGAAAAATGGGATTAAATTTCCATGTTCCATGTTTATTTTAAATCAACAGGTTGGAAGAGAACTACGAAATTGCAGATGGGATTTGCATTCCTAGGAGCACGCTTTATATGCATTACGTCGATTTCTGCGACAGAAATGGAATGCAACCTGTGAATGCCGCGAGTTTTGGAAAAGTATTCATAAATTGCTTTCAACTTTTTTTTTAAAATTTTTTTTTTAAAATTTAAAAATTAAAAATTAAAATTAAAATTTATAGATAATTCGACAACAATTTCCACAATTAACTACCAGAAGACTGGGAACTAGAGGACAATCCAAAAAAAAAAAAAAATTAATATATTCAAGATATTTAATTTTTTTATATTTTCATTCATTTTTTCGTTGATTTTCAAAGGTATCATTATTATGGGATTGCAGTGCGAGAAACATCTCCGTATTTCGACGTCACATTCTCCAAGAAAGGGGTCAACAAGTAAGAAAAATTAAGATATTTTTTTTTATTTATTTTCATTCATTAAACAAATCGAGCATGAAATGTTAAAAAGTTGAATTTGAATGGATTCAATTTGAGCGAATAATCGGTAGGAGACGCGGCTTTCAAATGAAATCGTGTTGGCGCACAGTGGACAAAAAGTTAAATCGTTCAACTGTGGTTTACATTCAATGGTCATTCAACTTCCGCACTTATTTAATTTGTCTCGCATTTCAATTATCAAGTCACGTACTGCATAAGCAGAATGCAAACATCTAAACTCTATTTAACAATTCGTGCACGAAACTTCCATTGGTTAATAACCTATGCATTGTACCGAAAGTATATATTGTGGCATCTTATTTTAATCCTCTAGTTGAGCCGAGTCGAAAAATCATTGCTTCGTAGTCCAAAAATGTGCGTGCCATTGTTAACGAACAAAAACGCTCGTAAAATATTTTAAAAAATTATTTACATTTGGGTTTTTGTATTGTTGCGTACATTTTTTGCCTACGAAACAATGATTTTTCGACTCAGCTCGGCTAGAGGATTAAAACAAGATACCACAATATACACTTTCAGTAATCAGTACAATGCTTCACGAATTGTTGGATAAAGTTTAATGCACATCCATTCAATTTTTAAAAAAAAAATAAAATAAATAAAAAATAAAAAATAAAAAATAAAAAATAAAATAAAATAAAATCTAACTACTAAAAACTAGCATATCAAATTGCCATTAAAAAAACAAATCATTAAAAAAAGTTACAATACACAAACTAAATGAATAAAAAGATCTAACAATATTTTAACGTGAAAAATGACAATAACTATCACTGTGAGGATTAAAAAAAAAAAAACACAACAGACATTAAAATTTCTTTAAATTCCATTAATTCCGCACTTCTTCAATTATAATCCTTCTCTTTGTTAAACTCGAACAATTTTCAAGTTTGCAATATACGCCAAGCCTTTGCCTTACATTTTTCTTTCCTTCCTTCATCCCCTTTCTTTCCCTCGTGCTAACAAACTACTACTTTTCAGCATCACTCACCAAACCCTAACAATACACCCCATCTGAAATCATGCGTTTATAATTGGTTGTTGATGCAGCAAGCTGCTGCAAGGAGGATGAGGCAATATAAAGCCACCAGGCAGGGATTATCTTCATTATACGGGTCACCATCCTCCTCCTCTCATCATCATGCCCCCCCCCCCTCCCTGTCCCTTTCATGTCAGCCGTAATTAGCCCTTGCGTTTTGAGCAGTATGATACTAATCACTCTCCTCTTCCTCCATCCTCCATCCCTCGCCTCACCTGTACGAAATTTGGGCAACAAACCTGGCCAGTATATCCTTCCAAGAGCCAATAATGTATACAAATGTATACTATCACCATTGGATTAACATTGTTCATTGGAATCATTGGTTCTTGGAAGGTTAAATGATTTCAACTTCAACTTTCGCCGCTTTCAGAATCGTATTTATTGTTTCTGGTGTAATCGCAACGTCGTCTTGAAGAACGAGAACCGTAGATGGACAAAATACATGTGTATTTATGTATTTGAAATCCAGGTATATAAAATACAGTATTTTAAGTACATTTTGTATTTTGTATTTTGTATTTGGAACTAAAGCATTTTGCCCATCTATGACGAGAACTGAATACATACGAGCTAACTCGTCTTTAATTGCCATTTATAACGGCTCCAAAGTTAGAGCCGGTGGTGAGTGCAGATTTATGCAAATTTTAAAGGTGGCAACTGGCAATTGTAACCAAACTTTGACTTATATCAAATACCTTTTGGTTTATCACATTATGATATTCTGTAGTGTCAGATCCTTTATAAAATAGAAATTATTTGGCTTTTTCTTTGATGTGGAAGTCGCCCAGAATGTTCAACGGCGCGTGGCAAATATATTTTGATCTTTTGTCCGCGCATCATTTTCAACCGGCCATATTTGATTCATTACTGTTGCCCTAGCAACGTGTTTCCGTTCTCGGAGAGATATAGAAGAGAGAGACTCTAAATTAGCCACGTGGAAGGTGTCAATTGACGTATAAAATGATATATTTTTAGGTTTCGATTTATCGATTTTTATTTTTTTTTCACTGCGCTGCACAAATCACAACTTTTTTCTTATTTTCAATTTTTGTTTTCGATTTTTGATTTGTGTCGATGATTTTGTACATGAGCATCGTAATGTTGACAAAATGTTACACGTGTGGTCATCACTTATCTACACCCGGTCGCCATAAGTTTATGAAATGTTAAAATTTTGAGTCGGGAAAAGCTGTAATACTGACAGACAAATGGTTTTAAGAGGATTTATAGGAATGATAGAGGTATCATTTCGGGTAAAATTTTTGAAGATTGCTTAAGTAGTTTCTGAAAAAAAAATTAAAAACCACCAAAATCAGGTTTTTGCAATTTTGACAATATCTCGAGAACTGTTGAAGATAAAATTAAAAATTAAACTCATCTAGGATGTTCAATTTCTTGGGCAACTTTTCTAAATTGGATGTATGGGTCTGCGAAGCCCTCAAAAAAAGTCATAATGGAGCTATGTAATTGTTGTCAACAATCAAAATTTTCAAAAAATCATTGTGACCAGAATTTTATTCCAAATCCAATGATTCTTCAGGATGTTTAACTGCGTACATACCTCTAACACATCCAGCATGGATGACTTAATTCATCAGAATTCTGGTCACAATGATTTTTTG
>JH432016.1:138330-148529 GCA_000239455.1 Strigamia maritima | reverse complement strand
ATTTACATAGCTCCATTATGACTTTTTTGTAGGGCTTTGCAGACCCATACATCCAATTTAGAAAAGTTGCCCGAGAAGTTGAACACTCCTAGATGAGTTTAATTTTTAATTTTATCTTCAACGGTTCTCGAGATATTGTCAAAATTGCAAAAACCTGATTTTGGTGGTTTTTAACTTTTTTTTTCAGAAACTACTTAATCAATCTTCAAAAATTTTACACGAAATCATACCTCTATCATTCCTACAAATCCTCTTAAAACCATTTGTCTGTCAGTATTACAGCTTTTAAGAAATTTCCATTTTTCCCCCAGACTCAAAATTTCAACATTTCATAAACTTATAAAATTGAGTAGTATACAGTATTAACAATCTTCAATGCTCATACTTGCTTGAAAGTCTTTTACCAATCATTTCAATAACTTTAAATTTACAATTGTAATTGTTATTTCTACCTGTGATTGGATCTACATTTGTTCTAGTGCAGGGGACGTCAAGAAAGAAATCATCAGACAAGTAAGAAAATAATTATTAATTATTTCTTAAGCATGTATAACTTAATTAATTAATTAAATAATTAATTAATGAAAAGACTTCGCCTTACTCCCCGAAGTCCAAGCTGGCCACTCTTCTACCGGAGTTTCCCAATGCGAGAAGTTTACACCTTCCCTCCAGTGTAGCAGAGGAGAAAGTAGCTACCTTTGTCATGATGTATCGTACACACTGTCAGAGGGTCATGGATACAGTCATCAGAGCCAGTTTTGATGAGGTAAAAAATATCCCTCTCCCCCCCCACCCCCATCAAAAAAAAAACAATTATTTCTTATTTTCAAATTATTATTATTATTATTATTTTTGTGGCTCAATCCATAGATATCAATTGCAGCAAGACAATTATTTTAAATGCTCAATCATGATCCATTACTTAGAACTGCAATATAATGAAAAAGTTGAACCGTAGAACGGGGATACTTTACCCGGGGGTGGTAACTTTGCCCCACCATGTTTTTTTGTGTATTTAATGTTATATCTTTTTTAAAAATGTGAATAAAATCAATTTTTTTTTTAATCAATATATAAATGCTTTAGGAATAACTTTTTAGAATGAATTGATTTCTTATTTTTGTATCATTGACTAAGTTTACATGAACATGCTTTTCTGGAAAATGACGTCATTACTTATCAAGTGGAAAAGTGGAAACTAGAGAGAATACTCCATTTTTTACTTTTCCACTTGAGAAATGATGACGTCATTTTCCAGAAAAGCGCTTTCATGTAAACTTAAAGTCTATTTACCTATAAGTTTGGAGTAACTCGGATTGGTCAGTGGACTGATCGCAGGAAAGTATTCATACCCTAAGTCACATGTCTATCAGTAACCAATGAAAGTAAAGGTTATTTTTGAGCGCGAAACCGCCATCTTGAATAAATAGATAGCCCGGTTGAACTGCGTGAAACCGCCATCTTAGATAAATAGATGGCCGGTCGAACATTTGACGACCGGTCTTTACCAGTTTAGAACTACTTTGTTACCCGCAACACCATTTAACAGTTAATTGCCACGACCAATCTGAGTTACTCCAAACTTATCGGTAAATAGACTTTAGTAAATGTAATAAAGTGTTTTAATAATAGTGAGAATGAATTCATTATGTTTCTTTTTTTGTATAGGTGGAGAGTTTTCTTCTTCACTTCTGGCAAGGAATGCCTTCACATATTATGTCTGTGCTTGGTACTAATGTAATTGTCAATATCATTGGTGTGTGTGATTCCATATTATACCGAGCAATATCCAACGTTTTATTGCCTACAGTACTGCAGCCTTTACCAGACAGGTAATTACATAATTGCATTCTCCAAGATTTAATTTTAATTAGCTTCTCATTTAGTTTGACTCAAGTCATTAGAAAATTTTCTAAAGACCTGGAATCCTGGATCAAAGTGGCTATGGAGGATTTACCAGAAAACTTGGCAACTGTCAAAATCGACCGTAAGTACCAATTGACTTTACATTGGCCTTGTCAATTGCTATTATGCAATGATAATAAATATACTAGACTACAACCCAGGTAACACGTGAATGTTGCTGGAATGTTCCGAATGTCACCTGCAATGTTCACCTGCAATGTTTACGGTATTTTCGCAACATTTCTGCAACGTTGCTAATGTGAAATGAATGTTGACATTTTCCAATGTCGGTACCAAGTTTGATGTCACTGCTGCAGTGGTGTTGTGCCAACGTAGGCAATAAACATTGAAACAAACATGAATTTTTGATATATTATGTCAATGTTACTTAAAATGTTGCTGCAATGTTGGTAACAAACATTGATCAACAATCAACTTAAATTTTTATTAATGATTACTTCAAATATTGCTGCAATGTTAGCAACAAACATTTGATCAACAAACAACTTAGATTTTTGTTTGGGAATAACATTTGCAATGTTGCTGCACTGTTTGAATGTTGCATCGTTGTTCCGAATGTCACTTCTTTCAACGTTGTGGCAATGTTCATTGTTCATGCAACATTATGGCAATTTTGCAAATAAAACAGTGCACCTTTTCCAATCTTATTTCAATGTGTTCTTGCGTTATTTTCTTACGTACACTACTTTTTCAGTTGCAAGAATATTTTCCCAGACATTGCGGCGCCAAACGTCATTGAATCATTTATGTCAAGCGAGCAGGATGGTTCTCCATAACCCCGACATTACTACTCAAATGCTGCAAGATTGGAGAAATATTGATCAAGATAGCATCTGCAGACAAACTATATACACGATGGACAAAACTTATAATTGTGTCAGTTTGGAATTCATCACTAATTGTAAGCCTTTAATATCTCTTCATTTTCATCAAGTTGAAATTGGATCATTATTTTCATCTAACTGTTTTTAAAATTTCATTCAGTGTACAGAGAATTTGAAATATTATTAGAAGAACAGTCTAGTATTGAAGCATATGCAGATTGGCTAGAGACAATGGTAGACAGATGTGTAGTCAAGGTAACTCATTTAATGTCATACGGTACTTAAGATATAAGTTAAGGATTTCTTTAATTGCAGCCTGGCCGTAGACATAAAACTAGTATCAGACGCTTATCAAGACAATTTTTACTCATGTGGTCATCATTTGGTACAAGAGTAATAAGAGATATGACCTTGCACAGTGCTCCTAGTTTTGGTAATTAAACAGCACATTGTACGGTATTCCCTCGGAAAGAACGGCATGCCGGATAATAGTAAATCCAACCAGGGTGCCGGAAAATTCCGGATAAAGTGAGTATTACGTTTTACAGCACCGATTCGATTTTTACGCCATGCCGTAAAAATGACCAGATGTCCGATTTTCAAAATCTCGTCAAACTCGGTGTTTCCGGCATGTCGTATACTTTCCGAGGGAATATGGTAAAAATGTACTCCAACTGTAACTTAATGTTTCCCAGCATTATGATTACACCAGTCTATATAACTTGGCCTTAAAACCGTTTCTGTTCGTCTATTTCAAGGTTCTTTTCATTTATTGCATTTAACATTTGATGATTATGTTCTGTATTTGGTTGAGACCTTACACTCTGAAGAAAGAATGCGGGAACTATATGCCAACATTACAACCGACACTCCTCCATCATTTTCAGATTCAGATGGTGAACTGATTAATTACAAGTAAAACCATCATTTAAATATTTTTAACATTTCAGAGACATTTGGAGATCCTGATGGAAACCTAAATAAAATAAAATGGTATAATCCACCAGGTTCAAGTAAGACATTTCAAACATTTCTTTTTCTCTAATCTCAAATTATCATATAACTTTTTCTTTTTTTAAAAAAAATCTAATAGATTCATCAGAAGCCATTTCCCAAATGGTCTTGACTCCAACAATCCCATCATCCAGACCGAACAATGAAGTAATTGCTGCAGCAGAAATTAGTCCACAAAATTCAGCAACAGACAGCAGCAATACTCAGAGAGAAAATTGCATGATGAATGAAGGTAAACATTAATTAATCCTTAATTATTTGAGCTCGGCTTTAAATAAATATTCGTATATAGATTCATCAGAAAATGCAACCCACATTATGAATGAATATCAAGCTGGTTCCGAGCCTTACAACAGGTAATTAAACTCTATTTAACAATATCATTGGTTAATGACCTATGCATTGTACTGAAAGAATATATTGTCGTATCTTATTTTAATCCTCTAGTCGAGTTGAGTCGAAAAATCATTGCTTCGTAGTCCAAAAATGTGCGTACCATTGTTAACGAACGAAAACGCTCGTAAAATATTTTAAAAAATTATTTATATTTGGCTTTTTGTATTGTCGCGCACATTTTTTGGCTACGAAACGATGATTTTTCGATTCAGCTCGACTAGAGGATTAAAATAAGATACCACAATATATACTTTCGGTACAATGTAAAAAAGTTAACTAAAAATATATTAATTAACATTTTATAAATATATAAATTATACATTGCAGCATGTATCCATATGGAGGCTTTGATTCTCGAAACGGATACCGTGGAAACTCCAGGACATATTCGTACCCATCAAATCAGGTATGGTATGGGCCATGGGGTATTCTTTGATAATAGCCTTTGACTAAATCAAGTAATGTAAAGTATTTGGCATTCTCACACTGATGTATAAAAATGTTTAGAATATAGAAATACAGTATTCGAAATTATAGCTAAATTTTCTACGACAGTATATCATGACAACTCACAACACTGAAAGCAATCCCGCAGACGTGTCAACTTCAACTCGTGAAATTAATGTCAGAAATGTGGAAGCAACAACTGGGTATAAGATGTTCATCCATCATTCAATTTGATGTCAACAATAGGCAATTTTAATAAATGGTTTTTTTCTTTCAGTTTAGAATATACTAACACGTACCTGTCGTACCGGCGTACGGAATACACAAACTATCCTTACGAAGCCAACACTGCATCCGTCATCTATCCCAGCAGTCAAGAAAATAGCTACTACCAAGCGTACGAAAACTCCACGTGTTACAACGGTCGCTCTTATAAACTCAAAGATGATGCTCGAGATGCTAAAGAACGAATGGACGAAGGTGTCGAGTGCGATGTGGAGAAACCGGTGGAAAATCCAGTAATAATTCAATACAATCTGAATGGTACTTATGTCAGAGTGTAGTTTTCTAGAATATATATTATTATTATTATTATTATTATTATTATTATTATTATTATTATTATTATTATTATTATTATTATTATTATTATTATTATTTTCTTTGTTGTGTTTTTATTCACCAGTTTTGTGTACAATTCTAGTCCTTTAAATCGCTGTCACAATTATCACTTTGTTTGAAATTATTTAATCTTCTTACTATTCAGTATTAAAACCTTATGTACGACATTTCAATTAAATAAATATAAAAAAATCGACTTGAACTGGTTATATACCTACTATACAAGTGCATACAGTACATGTGTCTGTGTGCTTTTGGTAAGCCTAATGACTAATGACGTCATTATTTTATTTTATTTATCACCATGGCACGGGAGACATAAAATAATAATAAGGCTTTCTTATATTGGTTTTTAGTTACGGTAGGTATGGTTTTGACGGTATAAAAATTTGGAACGTATTTTAAGTTTAGCGGGCGGCGCAGCAAGCATGGCAACTCGAACAGATACTCTCGCGTAATATAATCTAGGGCCCGAAAATTGTGTGGGAAACGGTGGCGCTCTCTGTGTTTCAAAAATTTCATAAACTGAGAGAAATTAGAGTTTCATAAAATACGAATATTTGTAAATTCTTAATTGTTTCTGGAACAATTTTATGGACTTTCTCTAGATAATGAAAAAGCACATTTTATTTCATATTGAACATATATTCACAAGGAGAGCACATGGATAAAGCACACACAGATTCTAAAAATATTAGATGTGAAGGATTGTTTTGTTATGCTGAATAAGATCCTAAAATAATTTTATTCCAAAAACAACCTACAATGTAAACAATGAGCTTAAAGTTTGCACTATTTTGTGTGTGTATTTATCTAATCTGAGCAATCAGGCGTGGCGTATGAATACTGTAAACAGCAGTTGCTAGGTGACAAAAGTGTAGGCTCCCAGATCCAAGATCCAAGATCCAAGTTGAATTTCAGAAAACTTGA
The DNA here is from genome assembly GCA_000239455.1 of Strigamia maritima. Taxonomy (NCBI): domain Eukaryota; kingdom Metazoa; phylum Arthropoda; class Chilopoda; order Geophilomorpha; family Linotaeniidae; genus Strigamia; species Strigamia maritima. Next base: position 142,371 of record JH432016.1, on the reverse strand, counting down.
CATTCAATGATGTCATTTCCGTTAGGACATTCGTGTGATGTCATTTCCTTCATGACATTCAATCAAGTGATGTCATTTCCTTTATGACATTCAAAGATGGCGGTACTTTCTTTTAAAGAGTAGCATTTGTGTTGTAAGTATAGACAATCATATACGTAAATTTGATTTGAATGTTTATTTATTCAATTTTTCAGTTTTTCAGATCCAAACATGGCAGTTATAAATGTGTTAAATGTCATTTGAAAACAAAATATCTGCAGCAAGAATAATTGCTGAAGAAAGCAGGAGGCTGCTACATTATTTAACAGACTATCAGACATCATACAGAAGCTGAACATATTATTGCAGATGACAATAAATTAAATAAAATATTGTTAAATCATAAATGTAAACAGAGTTTTGCCAAAACTTTGTAATATATCAATGAAACAGTAATTTCAATGCATATTCAATTAACAATAATTTGTTGATGAAGTTGTATGTCAAATTGCCATTTAAACAGAAAGTTGTTTACAAAAATGTTTTATTTCAAGTTTCGAGGTCATTCAGACAAAACAGAATTTTTAATTAACCATTTTGCTGACAGTCACTTGCATTTATGTGATACGATAAGCTTTGTTGTTATGAGCCGGCTGGTGCAAAACCGTAAAGACCCTAGTAGCCATGGCATTTATGTCACGAAAGCCTATGTACTGCGAATATACATTTCAACATAAGCATATATAATTAATGGCACATCGGTGAGTGGTCTTAGTGGGACAGACAGTTATTGGCCATTCTACATTCGGTTGCAATAATGATTCCTGAACGTATGTTACGATGCGGATTGCCGACCTTCGGTTCAGGCGATGTTTATCGCCAAGTAACACTCATCTGCGCTCATTCTCCGGTATTTATAGTATCGTTATGTCTCGTTACCAAGTGATACGGTGAAATCACCGTATCCCCGGTTGTTGTCCGTCTGGGAACCATGTCACATGACCCGGTCAGCCAAAACCATGTGACGACTAAGAAAGTCAACCGTTAGACGGATTGATGGATTCCCTCTTCTTTAGAACCACTTAGGATACCAGGAATGGAAGCTAGAAGTCGTTATTATTCTTATTAATTATTACGTCATGTAAACAGCCCCTAAAATTCATGTTAGTGCTTATATTAATCTATGTTCCGCAGTATATTTCATGTGTTATCCATTAAAGTTATCATTAAATATTGTTATCATTTGAGAATCACGTCACCCATTTCTTTACGCGTAGTTATGCAATTTTCCCACGTTTAGTGTGCACCTTATCTCGGCTAGATTTTGTGTGTATTTGCCCTCTTCTCGTGGTCACTGTTGCTAAACAGCGCCATCGGAGAAAAGATCGTCACAAGCATTAATAGGTTTTATTAAAGATTAATATGGATAATTATCTTTTTTTGAAGAAATTATTGTGGAATTAAGAACAAATTTCGTGTTGTAGTGTAAATAAATGGCATCCAAAAAGTAGTAATATGTGACGCGCACATCATAACACTACCTTGCCCGCTTCTATAGATCCCTAACAGAGGCCGCTCACTCTCAGACAAGATTGCCACGTTGCCAGCATTTTTTCCGTCGAGAATCGGTACGTTTGGGAGCATTATTGGCCAATTTTTGGCCGCATGTATTTAATTACTGTGCCGTTACAAATCTTTATCTTGTATTTGAAAAATGCATTAAAGTGGAATCAGGTAATTCCTATATTGACAATAGTGCTTAAATTTTACATAATTATACACTAGAAGTATTATGTCATTAACAATCATTTTTTCATGAAATACACCCAATCCTACTGCGAATACTAAATTCGAAGATTATCTATTTGCACATGCTCAGGTGGTTTTTTTAAATTATTAGTTTCGTCCGTCATCAATAGATGGCACTAGTATACTTGGCGGACGGAAATCACACTTCGGCATTTACCCAAAAAAAGCAGGTCTTGCCACTGGTCATCCTGTGGTGCACAGCTGGGGTCATGGGATGAAATGAAATTCAATCTCAAAAAATAACAAAAGTGATGGAAGCCTCGAAGTAATATTATCTCGGGAACCTCTTGAATATATATTCGTCTGGTCATATAGCCGCGCAGTTTCACAAACTCAAGTCATTTGAACATTTAATGCGTATAACAATTGTAATTTATGTAAACTCTATCCAACAATTCATGCACTGCACCGAAAGTATATATTGTGACATCTTATTTTAATCCTCTAGTCAATCCGAGTCGAAAAATCATTGTTTCGTATCCAAAAAATGTGCGCAACAATAGAAAAACCCAAATATAAATAATTTTTTAAAATATTTTACGAGCGTTTTCGTTCGTTAACAATGGCACGCATATTTTTGGACTACGAAACAATGATTTTTCGACTCACCTCAACTAAAGGATTAAAATAAGATACCACAATATACACTTCCACTACAATGCATAGGTCATTAACGAATTGTTAAATAGACTTTAGGATAGAAGTCGCGACAGAAATTCAAGAAACAAAGAGTTGAGCCCGGCCTTGGGAATCATGTAAAGAAGTGGGCAAAAAACCCCTTAAAAAAAACAGGCAACTGCTGGCTACAATTGGCATAAAAGAATCGTCCCGCGCTCCACGTGTGTTACTCATGGGCTCGTCCGACCGACTTTCCATTCAACCATTCAACCATCAACCGCGCTTAGGTACAAGTACGTGCGTGCCAACTGCCAGTGGCACAAACAAAACACGTCTATCTTTTGGGTATTATAACCTCGACTGGCTCCACTCGATTTCTCGGCTCGACACTCGGCAGCAGTAGCACACAAAACCTCATTCATCACTTTTTCCCAAACACTTGTCTCCGATAGCAACATACCGCTGTCGTGATGGATGCGTCTCGGGTCAAGAATGACCCAGGCCCAGCCCGGCCCGGTTGGATGCGCTGTGCTGAGGGTTAAACGAGTAAAGTGACATTCCCAAAGATACTTCTTTTCCCAAGGGATGGGTGCCTCCGAATTAGACCTCACTGACCCACGAACTGGTGTAAAAAGAGGTTTTTACACAAGAAATTCAACGGGATGGCCAGACGGGACAAACAGGGGAAACCGAAACCTGTGCGGTTGCCGTCTAAACTAGTTTCAAAGAAGACTCCTAGTGAGGTAAAAGGTCATTCTATAGCTTACAACTAACTAGGTTGGGCTGGGCTGGGTTTCAAGACACCACACCTTATTTTTTTTTTTTTTTTTTTTAAATTTCAATTCCTTCCCCTTTCTTGCAAATCTGGATTGGCCGCTTAATGGCCTGTTTTAATGGTGTCTCAAGTCTCAACACATTTTTACTACAGGGAAGAAAGTTTTCCAGAAAAAAAAAATTCAAAATAAATAAAATTAATTTTTTTTTTTTTTTTTTTTTTTTTTTGTAAATAGAAAAATATGAAAATAATTAAATAATATACATAATGGAATTTTATATCTCCCTGGGTCTCTTCTAGACGTGCTAAATCAAGTAGTTTTGCGTTATTTTGGATTTTTATGGCAATTTTATTTTATTTATTTATTTATTTTTTTTTTTTAAATAAATGACTAAAATTTGTAGTCAATGAATGGAAATAACGGTCAACGATAGAGTTTGCTTTCAAGTGGGCCCGCCCGCTTTAGAAATCGCTATTGACCGTTATAATTCCCACGTTCTCTCGCTGCAGCTGTCGATGTTGTGGCGCGCGCTAACCCGTATAGGCGCATACTCTTGGCTCTTGCCAACTTTCCCCTTCTATGTTCTATGGCGCGAGCTATGCCTGCAGCTGCCACAGGCCCACAGCGCAGCACGCGTTTAAATAATACTGTAGAAACACATAATGATAATGGCTTTTTTTTTTAAAAAAATCTCTTTGATGTTAAATCGACATTAATATCAAAAATCTATTATTTTTTTTCTTCTTACAAAAATGTAAATTTCAAGCAGGTGTTTTTTTATTTTTTTTATTTTTTTTTTTTTTTTTTTTTCTCAAAGGATAAATTGTTGAAAAAAAAAAATGATGCACATTGAACTTGG
>JH432016.1:82212-103141 GCA_000239455.1 Strigamia maritima | reverse complement strand
AATAAATAATAAATAAATAAATAAATAAATAAATAAAATAAATAAATAAATAATAAATAATAATATATATTTTTTTTGGTCACGAAAAGTGGTATTTGCGTCGCAGCTTTCCATTGGCGGGCGCGTTTCACGTGCCAGATTACGTAACTCGATCGATTCTTACATTTTCTATTGAGCAGTAGTGCTAGGTGCGGTTAGACGAGCAAGTAAAGCGCAGACGGACGAAGAAGCAATGACACGATCCTGGAAAATTATGTGGCTGGAGTGAATCAGTGGCGAGTCGAGTGACGAAACACCATCATCTTCGTGGAGAGAAATGATCGTGCACGCCCATCACTGACGCCAGTCGCCGATCGACTCACGCTTGCATCTCTACGGCAACATTATTCTAAAAAAAAAAAAAAAAAAAAAATAATTCATAAGCTTACAGTGTGCATGTGAACAACAAACGAAGCTCCTCGAATGCAGATTCACACGTCCGGTGAGTGCACTCTTTCATTCTAATATGATTGAAATGAAAAACCAACCTTCCTTATCTCCATCGATTGCCACCAGTTTCGATCTCAATGACCCCATACCCGCGTTTCCGCGTTGTCAACCGACAAGGCCAAATAACCACATAAACAAATAAAAATATAAAAAAATTTTTTTATTTATTCACAATATCGGAGAAATAGAAAACTAAGTATCAGCATTATATTCCCTTTAAAAACAACAAAGCACCCCCTTAGATAAAGTGTGCGCTTCTCTGCTAAACTAGTTTCACGTGAATTCAATGGGCGAGACACAAATGACAGAAAATATTTTTTCTTCCGGAATAATTTATATTTTTTATCATAAAAAAAAATAATAAATAATTAGAAAATTTTTATTTCTCTTTAAGTTGTAGAAAAATTCGTGTTATACTGATATTGATTTCTGATATCAAGTCTCAGTTTTTCCCTTTTTTTCCGCCAACTCATCCCTTTTTGCTTTCTTTGATATTCCTAATGCATGAATTTTATTTTTTTTTTCACGTCAGTTAAAGGGCGGGGTCATGCAATAAATCCATCTTAAATTCGGTAAGATTTGTATCCTGCATTGCAGTGAAAAATCACGCAAAAATAAAATTCCCTTTAATATTTTTATTTTTTATTTTTTTTTTAAAGTAAAAAAAATAAAAGAAATTTTATTTGGGTTTTCTTATTGAAAAATAAAATAGAAAAAAAGACAACAAAAAATGGGTTAAATTTCCTGTCTTTGTGTAACACGAGCGCAATATAAGAGAGACAACGAGTTAGTTTCAATCATTTGCACGTGACTCAATCCAATGAAAAATTCACAACATTTCCAATATCGTCGCTGCTGCTTACGCGCCAACGCACTCACTTAGATTCCTCTTTTTAGTTAAAGGTGCATTAACTACCATCTCATCCAATCTGTCCACAAAAGCGTGATTTGAATTACATAATCCTTTCATTTATTTTTTTTTTTTTTTTTTTTTTTTTTTAAATATAAAAGTAACAAATAAATATATGTGTTACATTCGACCTTGGAACATGAAAGCGAACGAAGCATGAATCACGCGAGTAAAATTCCAGCAAATAAATATACAGGAAAAAAAAGGAAAAAAAAATAAAATAAAAAAAAATAAATAAATATATTTCCGCTTCATCAATCCGTATCTTTATGTCCTCAAAAAAGACCTTAAACTCTAACCTGTTTTACAATTTCCTCTCGCACCAATTATTGATCTTTAACGCATGCGCGCAGCCTCGATTCTAAAGCGGCACAACTCACATTTGCCACATTTCGCTTGTGGCAAATAAATGTGAAATAAACGCAACACTTGCGCCCATAAAACTAGCACACACACACACACACATATACAAGGTGAGTAAATTGCTCTAAACTTATAATCTCTCATTAAAGCTGTCAGCTAAACACGAGAAAAAACATAAAACATAAAAGACACCATCCCAAACCGCGTTTCCTTCGAGATAACTACTCGTTTTCGGGCCACGTGCGATAAAGGTCAGTCAGTCATTTATTTATTTCGGTCGCGAATCTTTAATAACGTGTAACGTGTCGGGGACCAACGGGACCATTCCCACACTTCCCTCGATGCAAAGCTCGGCTCAGTTTACCCGTCGGTGCCCTCTGGTCACATTCTCCCTTGATGGAAAACACGACGAGGACACATCTTGACTCAATAAACTTTATTCTCTGCTCTTCATGGTGTCGCAATGCACCATGGGAGTTGCGGAGAAGCCGAGCAAACAACAATATTTATTCTAAAATCCAATAAAGAGAAAATTAGGAAACTTTTGCTAATTACACAAGTGGAGGTTGAAACGGCGGTAATTAATTTTAATCAAATATTCCGCGCTTTAATTGATTTAATTGAAATAATGCGCCACCTGTTACCGGATCTCGCCATTAGGATATATAAATAATGTATATATAATGTGTGTAATGTGGGGAAAAAAAATTGGGTCAATTTCGAGCTAAGTGTTCCAGGTGTAGTACTTCCGATGTCTCCATGTTGAGACAATCAAGCGGTCGTTGAAATAAAACGAGCGACAAAGCCACGTTTATGGACAGTGGACAGAAAAGAAGGTCAGGAATAAAATGGATTGGCTACAAAACTTCCATCCAATTTGCCCAGGCAGCACTTTTCTCGATTTGAATTAAAATATACCGTATATACTCGCGTATAAGTCGAGGATTTTTGGACCAAATCTAGGCCTATTTTTCCAAATTCGACTTATACGCGGGTCAAAGAAACAAACAATTTTTTTTTTAGAATTTTATAAATCACGTTCGTTCAACATGCAGGCCACCCCTTAGACTACCTATCGGGTGGCCTGAACGTTGAACGGACGTGATTTGTGAATACCGTATATGTTCGCGTATAAAGTCGAGGATTTTTGGACCAAATCCTGGTATTTTTCTTCCAATTCGACTTATACACGGGTCAATGGTTTTTAACCCGTTTTAAGTCGGGGTCGACTTATACGCGGGTCGACTTATACGCGGGTCGACTTATACGCGGGTCGACTTATACGCGGGTCGACTTATACGCGGGTCGACTTATACGCGGGTCGACTTATACGCGGGTCGACTTATACGCGGGTCGACTTATACGCGGGTCGACTTATACGCGGGTCGACTTATACGCGGGTCGACTTATACAATATTCCCCTTCTTGGTCTCTTCCGGTTGCTTTGATAACCAGATGATCTTTCCATTCGAGAAATAAAAGATTTTCTTGAAAAATTAAAATTTCAATAAATTAATACATTCATTCTTTGTAGCCGCCACATCAAGTGTGAGTTGGTAATGTCCGAAGAGGAAGCCGAACACCATCAACATCAACGTCAATTCCGACAAGAACGAGAGGCGCGCTCGTTGGCGCTAGAAAAGGCTTACGTGCACGATGTTTACGCTCAGATTGCTCCTCATTTCACCAAACATCGATCTAAAGCCTGGCCACGTGTCTGCCAGTTCCTCGTCGACTTGGAGCCGGGTTCGCTCGTCTGCGATGTCGGTTAGTAGTAAATTTTCCACTTCTACTAGTTTATTATTATTACAGCAACATTAACACAACACGTGCTGCTGAGTATCAATCAATAACCTTGAGTCGTGGTTCAACTTAATTCTATCGTTAGATGGAGCCATAATTTATTATCCCGGACTCTGTACAACAATTCGTGCACGAAACTGAAAAGTAAACTTTTTTGCATTGTATTCAAAGTATATATTGTGATATCTTATTTTAATCCTCTAGTCGAGCCGAGTCGAAAAATCATTGTTTCGTAGCCAAAAAATGTGCGCAACAATACAAAAATCCAAATGTAAAGAATTTTTAAAAATATTTTCAAGCATTTTCATTTGTTAACAATGGCACGCACATTTTTAGACTACAAAACAATGATTTTTTGACTCAGCTCTACTAGAGGATTAAAATAAGATATCACAATATATACTTTCGGTACAATGCGTAGGTCATTTACCAATGGGAGTTTCGTGCACGAATTGTTAAATAGAGTATATCTGGTACTTTATCCCGCATGCCGGAAATTTCCAATGGTTTTTGAATGGCTTTTTGACCCGTTTTATCAGGCATGCCGAATAAATTTGGTCGGACTCGTCATTACCCGGCATGCCGCTGTTTCCGGAATAATACGGTACAATTGCAGATTAAAGAGAAATGATCATTTCGTGTTGCCACGACAACAGCAGCGTTTAACCGTGGCGTTTAAAAGAGCAGAAAAAAAAGAGCGAAGGCTTTAATTTTCGAGTTGGCAACTTTAATCAATCAAATAGGGTGAACCGTGTCAAACACAAGCGGCGCTTTTATCGAAAAACCCTTTTTAACCTCCCTCTCGCTGCAGGATGTGGCAACGGCAAATATTTGTCCGTCAACCCGGAAGCGTACAACTTGGGCTCGGACCGTTGTCACCAACTGGCCGATATCGCTCGTCAAAAGCAGCACGAACTCGTCGTGTGCGATAACCTGCATCTACCATTCAGGGACGAATCGTTCGACGCCGCTCTATCCGTGGCCGTCATCCATCATCTGGCCACAACTGAGAGACGCGTGCAAGCTCTGCGTGAGCTCGCGCGTATCCTCCGTCTCGGGGGTCGACTCATGATCTCCGTGTGGGCGATGGAGCAGCGCCATCGCCGGGTAAGCCGTTAAAGGTCAAGTGTAGTCAAAAATTTAATTTTCATATCTGAAAGACTGTTAACAATAGCTTGTATATCAGTCATTAAAAATATTTTATTGTTGCATATTTATTATTTTGTAACAAAAACAATGTTTAAACTCTATTTAACGATTCGTGCACGAAACTCCCATTGGTTAATGGCCTGTGCATTGTACTGAAAGTATATATTGTGGCATCTTATTTTAATCCTCTAGTCGAGTTGAGTCGAAAAATCATTGTTTCGTAGTCAAAAAATGTGCGCAACAATACAAAAACCAAATGTAATTAATTTTTTAAAATATTTTACGAGCGTTTTCGTTCGTTAACAATGGCACGCACATTTTTGGACTACGAAACAATGATTTTTCGACTCAGCTCGACTAAACGATTAAAATAAGATACCACAATATATACTTTCAATACAATACAATGCATAGACCATTAACCAATGGAAGTTTCGTGCACGAATTGTTAAATAGAGTTTAGTTCTGAACATTTGAATTTTAAGATTGCATTGTAAAGAAGAAATATTGAAATTATCATCTAAATTTCGACGACACTTGACCTTCAGAATATTTTCTATTCCGATTAAAACTTGTTTTCTATTGTTTTAGTTCGAATCCCAGGATGTCCTCGTGCCTTGGCATAAACCAGTAGAAAGCAGCAGCGAAGGTAAACCACAGCCCCGCTTTAACCTTTGATTTCCCATGAGAATTGCTCATTTGCCCACTTTTAATTACCCCACGCTCTTCTTCTTCTTCTTCTTCTTCTTCTTCTTCTTCTTCTTTTTTAAAATTAGAGCACGCATCGCACAACGAATGTGAAATGACGAGTACGACGACGAGCGACGACGACCTTCTCAATTACCACGCGCATTCGCAATTGGATAGCGACTCGTGTTCCCTGGCAAGGTGAGACAAAACGCACGTGCAATCGATCCGACTTTTCTAACCGATGACTCCGTAAATTGCAGTCGATACGGTCGACGTCGACACAAGTCGCGAACCAATCGCGGATACTGCCGTAATTTCGCGCTCGATGGACCGTACCCGAGCAGCAGCCAGAGCAGCTCCGACTTATCGTCGCCCAACGAAACGTGCTACAGTTTCGTGCGACGCGCCTTGCAGAAGTTGTCCAATTCCAGGGGCTCGTGGGACGACCCGCGCCGACGATGCCGGCCTTGGTTCGTGCCCAGTCCGCCCCCATCCAAGTCGGCGTCGCACGCCGCCCTCGCTTCTCAGGAAAGCAGCGAGAGCACCGAAAACGCCGCCGATTTGCCGATCGAGCTGCGAGACGTGGACGCGCCGCCCAGAGAGTTCGACACGCCGCTCGACAAACGCAGATCGCCCCCGCACCTCAACCACAAATCCAAATCCCTCAGCGATTTGCTCGGACTCTTCACGGCCGGTTTGCTTCGGGGGACAACAACCACCGCCAGGAAATTGAGCGCGGACAACACGCTGGGCAGATCGAAATCCACACACACGCAGCTGACCAAAGTGGACGAACACGCGACGGAAACAATATCTTCGTCCCTGACCGCCAATCATAAAAACAACAATAACAACAACAACAACAACAACAACAACAACAATCAAAAATGTCGACGTCCACGCAGCCTCATCATACTCAACGCCGACGACAAACGCAACGGAAACACCATCTTGCCCGACTTCGACATGGAACCGCAAACGAATAAACGCGCGTCGTGGCCGGCCATGCCGAAAAAACTTTCGATTTTCCCGCCTGTCCAGTCGACCACCCCCTTCGACTGTCCCAAGAACCTCGATGAAAAGTGTAAAACTAAAAACGAAAAGCCCAATCATCATCCTCCCATCCGATTAAAGCGAGCGTTGGTCAAACAAGTGGACAACGTGGATTTCAGCGAACCCGATGAAGTCGTGCGGGATTTCCTGAGCAAAATGATGACCCGGGCTAAGCTGTTTCCATCTCACTCGATGCCCGATCTGCACTCCACTTGGCGTCTGTGGCCCAATAAAAGCGAGCGAACCTTCACCATCGCCCCCGTGGTGCTGCGAAATGGCTTCAAAGGACGTCATAATGTGCGGCGAAAAGAGTCGTTGCTGCCCAACGGTTATTTCATGGTCAAACGAAGTGCCAGCTTGGATAATTCCAACCAACGCACGTTCGAGCCGCGAGAACGTGTCTACTGCAACCGGATTACCAAAGAGGACAGTCTGCAGCGGGACACCAGTTACGACAGCGACGACAGCGTCGCATCCGTCATCGCCGCCGCTCCCAGGGAGCAGGCCGCGATGAGCGACACGAGTCTCGACAGCGAAGACAGCTGCATATCCGTCATCGCAATGCCGAATAAAGAGCCGAATTTGCCACCGCCGCCGGACGTGCTTCAATCAACGAACGTCGTCACGCCCGACGCACCGGATTTAGTCGGTTTCGAGAGTCCCACTTCGGATCATGGAGTCCATTTACCGGATCTGGTGCAAAACCAAAGCGTCATCAGCGAACCAATCAAAATCCGCCAAATTCCTTCTTTGTCGCGCTGCTCGTCAGAGGGCGCTGACGATCCGCATGACGCGGATAGCAGCGAGCGTAAAATCCTACGCAAAGCCGGCAGTCTACCGGAACAACCGGAACCGAACGATAAACATCTTCTCACGCAACCGGCAGTGGCTTTGAGTGCGTCCGCAGACATGGCGCTGGCTAGCAAAGGCTGCGAACGGCTGTGCATAGCCCAATGGGGCTTATCGGGTGGCGATTCGTTGAATTCATCGCGAAGTTCGAGTAATTCCTCCATATCTTGGGAAAGGTTCCTCGATGCGAGTCATTGCGTCGTGCTCGACAACATAGCCATGGTGAGCGCGGATAACGAGATGGTCCTGCGTAGCGGAAAAGGCAGCGCGGCTATTCTAAAAAACGCATCCGATCGATCGCAAGTGTTGACTACTCAATACGCTAAAATCTCGAAAGAGAAAAATCAATCTCCGCTGGAGAATAAGGAACTCGCAGACCCAACACATGTACCGGTGTCGGTGGTGGTCGATGATTGCGATGCTAAGTCAATGGACGAGGAGGAAGAGGGACGTGATGTAGAATTCAAAGAGGCCGGTGTTCAAACGAGTTTTATTTTGTATTCTAGTCAAAACGAACGACCGGTGAATTCGGTGAATTCGGTCAATTCGGTCAATTCGGTGAATTCGGTCAATTCGCCTCGGCATGAGGATCGGTTGAATGGAAATTTACCGCCTACTCGCACCCATACCCCGACTCCCTCATACTCACCCACATCCAGCGAGTTGCAAAATACAAGTGTTTATACCTGCTCTTCCAAGGTAAAGAATGAGGAGAAGGGAGAAATGGAGGATAATTCCAAGTGCCTGAATCGAGAACGGTCACTTTCGACTTCTGATGAGAGTCTGCAGTGTGCGGGCGAAGTCGGCGGTTCGTTGACGTTGCATCGTTATTACCATGTGTTTCGGGAAGGTGAATTGGACCAGTTGATCGAGAAATACGTAGAAAATTTACACATCATTTCTTCCTATTACGATCATGCTAATTGGTGCATCATCGCTGAAAAGGTTCAAGTTTGGCGCATATAAAAATGTATAAAAAAGTATAAAAAAAAAAAAAAAAAAATTAATATTACTGTAATAATTAATTAATTAATTAATCAATCAATTAATCATCAACTTTTTTCTTCATTCTCTAGCATTTTCAACTGTGATTATTAATTGATTTATTTTTCTTTCTTTTTTTTTTTTTGATTTTTTGTTTTATAAAATATCTGCTGCTTTTCATGCGATTTTCTCAACTATGATAACATTTTTCAAAACACGTGCGACAGGGACCATTAGCAAAAACACACAAAAAAAAAACAGTATTATACTCCCGAATATATAAATGTATAGCTTTCCTATCGTTGTTTAGTTTGATCACGTATGTACAGATCATCAGCCTAAACGATGCTTGAGTTGCCCTATACTGATGTTTATAAATTTATCAACATCGAGTGTAAAGTTTGAGTGGAATACGGGATGAGAGAAATCAAGCCAAGTGCCCTCAAAGGCCTTATTCAAGATTTTCTATTTTTTTTTGGTGATAGTTTTTTTTTCTTTCTCGATTTATTAAAAAAATAAATTGATTAATTAACCCTCAGAAGCCTATCCTATGGGATAATTGACACAGGCAATAGTTCTGAATACAATTTTTTTTCAAAAAAATGTTTCATAAAATCTGAAATTTTCTGGAGCTGTTGAAAAAGTGGTTTTACATACACTCAATTTATTTGATTTTCAGACGTATAAAAAAAAGTTACTGTAAAGAGAAAATGTGAGCCCCTTCAAATTGCAGCTTAAAACGTTTGCTGTTTTCACTGCATTTTTTCTCTTCAGTGAGAGCGCTTTTAAAATACAACGCCACCTACATGCAAAGTAGAGAATAAACGAAGCAGTCGGCACATGTTCAGTTCACATTTCATATCAATTGCAATTAATTGCACTAATTAGAATTAAAATTAAGTTAATATACACAATTATTAGACGGTTTGCGCTTTCACGAACGAGATTTAATTACGAGACACGAGATAATTAATAAATATAAAATAAATTCATTTTTATTAATTATCTCGTGTCTCGTAATTATTAAAATTGTTTCAGATTGCGCTTGCACAAACAATCAAACACGAACGAAACGAAATAAACGAATGAACAAGAAACATGGCTTGCTCAAAAATTGTAATATTCTAGTTGAAAATGTGTAAATTATGTGTGTTAAATGGCATGTTTGTACAAAAAATAGTTATTTGCAAACAAATTACTAACCTGGATGACTAAACACTACCGAAAATACAACGAGCCGATGAAAATCAAGATGGATGCCGCGCTCGCTTCAAATTGTAGAACAATGCGCATGTGCGAAGTTTTGTGCACACTGCGCATGTGCAGAGCATTCGTATTATCAACTAATATACGAACGAATTGAAAAATAAATCTCGTACATTCGTAATATGAATGTTAAATTAAATACGAGATTTATTTTTAAAATCTCGTATTTATTTAACATTCGTAATTAAAAAAATTACGTTTGTGAAAGCGCAAACTGTCTATTATAAATAAATGATTAAACACCTTGCATGCTGTTCAAATGATCACATTTTGAACGATTCTTGATTTTTACAATCGGTGACACCTAGCGTCAGTTGGTAAAACCATGGTAACCATGGTAACAGCACTAAAGCGCTTCAACTCGGAGTATATAAAACATGTCAATTGACACCACTTTGGGTTGACCCAAAATGTTAGGCGTCTGAGGGTTAATTATCAACCAATTTAGAGAATTTAGAATGAAAAATTAAAATTATGCAATCTTATCAAGTGAAATCCGACGTTTGCTAAACCTATCTTTGATTTTGTTAAATAAAATAAAATAAAAAAATAATAGTAAGCAAACCACACAAATACGTACTTGAGATTATTTTTTTTTTTTTATTCACTTTATGGGTGGAATAAATTAAAATTGGCATACACTTCGCCTGCTGCGTTTCGAATATTTAACGAGTGCAGAGAAGCACAAAATGGAACCTGATCTGGATTTGTGTAATTTTTACTTTTCTCTACACGTAAAATATTTAAATCAGATTTTGTACAGTGCAATGTTAGTTTTTGAAAGCTCAATTAGAGTAACCACAATCCAATCTCCTACATTTTCAATATTAGGACTTAGGAGGATCTAAAAGAAGACATTGTAGCAAAGTACTCAAGAAAAAACACTTTTTTTATTATCTTTTACCACTGATGCCAGATGGGTTCCTCTCCTAAGAGCTTTGGCCTAGTTTTATCGAGCAAGACGGATTCCAGTTCCAGTTCCAGGTGCAGTTTATAACACTTGTACATGTAGCCGCGGTGCATTTCTGGATTTTTTTACAAAATGCAAAGAAAATGTTTTAAATTTTTTTTTACAATTTGTCTGTTTTAATATGATAAGTTTATCTATTACTATTATTTAAAAATTGAGCTAAAAATAATTTTACTTAAAAATAAAACGCTAAAAGTAGTTCGAGCAGAAACAGTAAATACGTGCTGATCAGAAGGTAAGCATCGAAAAGATTAAAGTAAAAGGATGGAAAATGATTTTTTATTGATTTTTCCCCCCCCTAAAGGTCTACGGAGAATTGTTTTGACCAACAAAAAGCAAGAAACCCAAATAAATAAATGACTTGTCTAGTTATAGTGGTATAATAATAATCACAAAAGCAGCGCAACTGCCGAGACCGCCAAGTAAACCGGCCGTCAAAGCGGGCAGATCGACAACGCAACTGCCAAGTAAAAACAGATCCCGGCGAAACCCACACACTTCACTTTACGTGGCCCTTTCCTGCCTGTTGGATACGGTTGCGTTTTCTGTGTTAATTGTTTCTTTCAGCTTGTCGTCTGATATTTGTGTGGTTGTTGATGATAATAAAACTCTAGAACTGCAGTAAATTGCTAAACCGTACTGCAAAATCGAGAAAGATACCATATATTCCCTCGGAAAGGCGCGTGAAACTGTCGGATAATTAGAATTTTCCGGCATTTTGTCCATTTGATTATTAATTGATCAGTTGTCTACTTGTCAAAAACTGGTCAGACTCGTAATTACTGGTTTATGATTAAAAATAGCTGAAGAGAACCTGATGAATGGATGATGAAGATCAGTTTTTTCGTGCCAATCTAGTAATCGGGATATTGGCCAGAACCGAAATAACATTTCCAATTTTCAAAGAATTGAATAGATTGTATAGATTGTACATAATGTCGTACATTGTCGTAATGATTTTTTGAAAATTTTGATTCTTGACAACCATTACATAGCTCCATTATGACTTTTTTTTAGGGTTTCGCAGACCCATACATCCAATTTAGAAAAGTTGCCCAACAAATTGATCATCCTAGATAAGTTTAATTTTTAATTTTATCTTCAACAGTTCTCGAAATATTGTCAAAATTGCAAAAACTTGATTTTGGTGGTTTTTAATTTTTTTCTCAGTAACTACTTAATCAATCTTCAAAAATTTTATACGAAATGATAGCTCTACAATTCTTATAAATCCTCTTAAAACTATTTATCTGTCAGTATTACAGCTTTTAAGAAATTTCCATTTTTCTGACTTTAAAAAAAGGTGCCTGTTCCATTTTTTTGGCAAGGAGGTTAAATAAATAAATTTTAATAAGTAAAAATAAATAAATTAGTTAATTAATTAATTTTTTTTTAGTTTTAAATATGGGACGAAAATGTTTTGTTCCCAACTGCAAAGGAGGATATGCTAGTCAATCTGTTAAAGTATCCTTATTCAAAGCACCTTCAAATCCGGAGCAATTACAGAAATGGAAAGCCAAAATCCCTAGAATGGATCGTCAAATAACAGAGAAAGACTGTGTTTGTGAAGTTCATTTTCATGCTGATGAAGTAATTCGTTTTTGGGAGAAAAAAACGATGCTAGAGTTGTTTTGGCACGTTCAGAATACAAAAAACCATTACTAAAGTCAGGTGCACATTTCACAAGTGCAGAAAATTTCAAAAGAGAAGAAAAAATCATCGGAATTACGTAAGACATAGGTGCAATATATATTGGATTTATGTTTTACATTTAATTTTTTATTTTATAATTTACATGGGGACTTCTAATATATGTTTTAATGTGATTTAAAAAAAAAATTATGTAGGTATTTAGTTTTGATTGGCATTGTAGTAAGTTAAGTTTTAAAAATATACATCATCTTAACAGCATTTGAATTTAATTTCCTTTTGTCAAGCTTCACGTAAGAGAAAAACAACTTATTTTCAAATTTTTGAAATTACATTTTTTTAATTTGGAATTAAAATGTTTTACTTTGTATTTTATTTATATTTATGCTCATATGTCCATGAATATAATTTTTAATTGAACATTTGAGAAAAAACCACAATGGAAGAAATTTATCCTCATTCAACGCTTTCAAAAGTATGGCCCGCATACACCCAAACGCCGCCTAGTGACATAATTTGATACTAGAGCATTTATCTAGTCAAGGATGCGACCCCGTTTCAACACCTGTCTTATCCACCGTGGTATCGCGTGTCATTTTTAGGCCTGATTAATCAATCGTCATTTTTTTTATTACTATTTTTTACCCAAAAATCAATCGTGTATGATTACATATTTTTGATATTTTAAATAATGACGTTTCGTTAATAATCATTAATCGTTAATAATAATTTTGAAATTCGTTATGGAAGTGGAAATTTGACGGGATTTTTGAGCACAAATGTCTTGACAATAACAAAAACCAACAAACCATGATCATTAGTAATAATCAAATCCAACAAACCAACAAAAAAGGACAAAATAAAATTTGTATTTGTATATGTATTTGATCGTTAATAAGATTTAGCGCGATCGTGCGGTCGCGGGAGTACAGATTATATAAATACATTAAAACATTGAAGCTTTTATATATCGGAAGCAAAGCGACGGGCTATTAGCTTGTAGGTAAATAGACTTTAGTTCAGCGATAACAATAGCGTGCATCGCCGTGAACCAGCGTTTGATGAAATAATTAAACCGATATAAATACTTTCCACCCGCTGGATAGGGAAACGATCACTTGTCAGAATGGTCGTTTGTCCGAAATTAAAAAAAAGGATCGGTACGTTTGTTCGGACAAACATACATTCTTGTCCGGGAGTACTTTTTTGTATCTCTTTTTTGCACTTTTTTTATAGATATTCTAGAGAATTCTTGTCATTTCTTGCTGTTCTACATGACAAGATTACTTTATGTATACAGTAAAACCTCTGCGTACGGGACACCTCGGGTCCAGCCATACTTTGTCCCATCCGCAGAGGTGTCCCGTCCACAGAGGGACCCTCCGTAGACGGGACAAAAGCTCTTTGTCCCATCCGCAGAGGTAATGGTCTGTGGTTGGTCAGTTTCAAGTTATTTTTTTAAAAATTCAAAATTTTAAATCAAAAATTTAAAATTTTTAATAACAATTTAACAAATTCGTTTTTTTAAATAAAGATTCAAAAAATTTCTAATTTTTAAAAAATAATTTTGCAAAATTTATTGTTTTGTCCCGTCCGCAGAGGTCAGTTAGACTGAACGGGATTGGACGAGGTGTCCTCTGTCCTGTCCGCAGAAGTTTCCCGTCCGCAGAGGTAAATTTCTATCGGTCGGGATTGATTTGGTCGGGTCCAGCCAATATCGTCCCTACCACAGAGGTGTCCCGTCCGCGGAGTATACCATCAGCGGAGGTTTTACTGTAATTAAATTTATCCTAGTTTTTGTACATCATCAAGTACATCATCTGAATTTATACGGTAACTAATTTGAATTATTTATAAATAATATTTTTCTATTTTCAATAATGATTTATTAAAAATACTATAATAATACTATGCATCGTTGAACCACATCAATGATTTGAAAGATAACGATTTAATTGAATCCGAGATTGAAGATGAGGACGACTTTTACAACAGCTGATAATACGATTTGGACGAAAACGGTAAATACTACAAAACAACAACAAATTTCGAATTAGATGAAGAATTCCCAATCATCTAGGAGGGCTAGCCATAAAATTCTCCTGCATCAGTATATAAATTTCCTGTCAACAATGTATGGCCAGTGTCTAGGAACTTGGAGTTCCTAGTCTCTCCCTCCCTAGAGAACGGTTGATGATTGAGAATTCTTCATTTAATTCGAAATTTGTCGTCGTTTTGTAGTATTTACCGTATTCGTATTCGTCCAAATCGTGTTATCAGCTGCTGTAAAAAGTCGTTCTCATCTTCAATCTCGGATTCAATTAAATCGTTATCATCCAAATCATTGAGATGATGTTCAACGATGCATTCTTCTTCATTTTCGTCACTGGCATCATCAGGATCACTATCAGAAATCAGAAATCAGAATCTCTATCAAAATCGCATTCCAAAACGTATTTTCTTTTCAAGATACAAGATGCCATTTCAAATAATTATGTTTAGTACAGCAAAATATTTTATTTATATATCTACCAAATACGTGCCAATTGCCAATGAACGTCTTGTTTGCATTTATGCTCGATAAAAGTTGTAAAACGTTTTTACTTGTTCCGTTTGAAATGTGAACGGAACGGAACCGGAACGTCTGCTTTGTTTATTCTCTACTTTGCATATAGGTGGCGTTAAAGAGAAAAGAGAAAGAATTGGTGTTCAGAACTACAGCTTATGGGACAATTGTCCCACAGGATAGATTTCTGAGAGTTAAGACACTCGACGTTCAAAGTGTTGTACTAGTTTAATAAAAAACCAAAAATTATGTATTTTAGATATTTTTCTTATTTTAATTATCTTATCTTAAATATCTTCTTATTCTTGGCTGTGTTGTTTTCAATTTTTATTCCCGGATTAGACATCAATCAGAAGTATAATGACTGTCTTAATGATTGCTTGTTATTAGTAACAACCCATTAACAAAACACACACATTTGTAAAAAAAATTGAATTGTCATCAATAGATGGCGTTAGTCATCAGTCAAGTAAACTTGGCTAATTTCACCCAATTCGTAGAAAATAGAAAATATTAGCTATGTAAACACATTATACGGCCATTAATCTATGTATCTAGTCTATGTACTCTAAATAATTCGAATTCTTTTGTCAATATTAATTTTATATCATCAATTACACCGCACAAAATAATTATTCCAAGAGTTAGTCGAACACTTCCACGGATGGGAAGTTGTGACTTGTTGTTACACTTGCTTGCACTGCAGTTGTTTGTGACTTATTGAAAACAAAGATGACAACAAATACAACAAATATTGAAGAAAATTTCCAATCACAAAAGAAATGTACTCGTAAATGCAATCGATTATGGTCACGATTGTTTTGGTTGTACGGTTTACAACTTCATGACGTTGAAGAAAACCACCTTCCGAAATGGAAGAAATCTGCTATCATTTTGTTACCCCGTCTGCTTGCTGCATTGTTAATACTTCGGTTCACCATTTTGATAATAAGATTGCCAATGTACGACGTATTTGTTATCATTTTTCCACTAATATTCTTCAATAGCACGTCAATTTTTACAGCCGTTTTTCTACAAAGACGAGAAAACGAGTTTTCTACTTTGTACAAAATCCTTCTTGAGCTGGCATTGAAAAGCACTGACAATATCAAAAGAATAGAACGGCACATCTATACAGTTTTATCCATTCTGGCGATATTTAACGTGGCATTGTTTATTCTCGTCATCACTTATATTCCACTATCTGATAGCATGTTGTCGTTTAATAGGCTCATCTACTCGCAATTTAACGTTAATCTACTTAAAGTTTATATTTTTTTTGAATCCACATTTTATACGGTATTTTCTCAATTTTTTCTCGATGTTACCGTACTATATTTTTCATGCATGTGTAAATTATTATTATTGGATTTTGAAAAATTGAATAACGACATGGAACGGGCATTTGTGTCGACATCTGCATTGACAAATGCGAAATTAAATGCGTTTCGACGCGATTATCGATATTTGTCGCATTTGGCGGAGAAAATAAGCTGCAATTTTTCGCCGCTTCTTCTGTTCTGGTTGGTCGGATTGATTGTTATTTTCTGCATAAGGGTTCGTTCGATTAAAAATATTCCAGAAATCAATATTGCATTGTACTTTGGTCTCGATGCTGCTCGTTTAGTTTATTTAGTAACAGTCATTTTTAAAAATTCATCTCAATTGCTTTCGCAGGTGATTTAAGATAGAAAATTACTATTAACAAAAAATCAAGTAACAATAATATAATATAATAATATATAATATATAATATTTATATAGATAGGTAAAATGAAAGAAATTATTTCTGAAATAATCGTATCGGGTGAGGACGAAGCTATAGCGCGCCAAAAAGTGAGAATTATCCCACGAGACAAGAACTGTTAGTTTAACATCTAACGGATGTTGTCTATGACCACAACATTCAACAACTAATAAACGTTCAAAAATGATGATTCAACATTGGCTCGTTTCTTGGGAAAATCGGTTGTTGATACGCAATATTCGTTTAATGTTAAATCAACATGTTGTTACGTTTGAATGTTGAAAAAATGTTGATAAAAAATGACATTCTAATGTTGAATCAACATTTCTAATGTAGACATCTTCTTGTTTCGTGGGATGTGATGTACTTGGTTGAGTTGCATCTTTTTATTACTTTTTTGCTTTGCAGTGTATTTTCTTGAGTTGTTTGCTCTTCAGACAAACTCTTAATGCTGACAATGCCGGGATCAGCGTGTCAGGATTGTTTCAATTGAGTACTGTCAGTTTCCTTAATGTAATAAAAACTTGTAAAGATGTAGCAGTAATACAGCAACTGATAATACTTTCTATTTTTAGATGGCTTCAACCGTGCTGACATATGTTGTTTTGGTATATCAGTCATGACTCCATGAGATACAAATTAGTATAGAATACGATTGGACTGTGTACGCCCACGAAACAAGAAAAGATCTAAACAACTTTTAGAAAATATTTTGTAAAAACATCAGAAATGTTGATATAGAACAATGTCATTTTTATCAACATTTTTTAAAACATTTAAACATAACAAAATGTTGATTTAACATTAATCGAATGTTGCATATCAGCAACCGATATTTCTACTGGAAAAAAATGATAAAATCAAAGAGAGCCAGGCAGGATTCAGGCGGGGATACATTATGCGGGACCATCTGTATTCTTTGAACTCATTGATTGAATCCCGCTTTAGGGAAAAGAAGAAACTTTTTGCTCTCTTTTTGGACTTTAAGGTTGCTTTTGACAGTATTGATAGAGCAAAATTGCTAGAGAAAATTTGGAAAATTGGCATTAGAGGCCATATGTTTGAGATGATAAAAAGAATGTATGAAGAGACTGGCAATTGTATTCGGACAGAGAAGGGTTCTACTGACGTTTTCTGGACTGACCGTGGTGTGCGACAGGGTTGCCCCCTCAGCCCAATCCTTTTTTCTATTTTCCTGGATGACTTAGAAAATAATTGTACACGCTGGAATATCAGTGGCTCACATATTGGGATATGGAAGATCTATTGACTCAAATTTTCTGACGATGTTGCGATGTTCGCAGAAAATGTGGAGGGCCTAGAAGCTATGATAAATAATTATGACGTTAACAAGTCGAAAATCGTTGTTTTTTAGAAAGGGGTCGTAGAGTAAAAGACGAAGAATGGTGGTTCAATGACCAGCTGTTTGAGGTAGTCACCTCCTTTAAGTATCTTGGATTTGTTTTTCGACAAGGAATTTGGTTAAAGAGCATATAAGAAGGGAAAGATCGACAAAAGCTTCAAAGGTCGTGAACCGAGTTTGGGGTATTGCGAAGCGCGCAGGCATCCAGGAGTTTAATAGATTTGAACAGTTATTTGATGCTCTGGTTTTGTCTGTTCTGGGTTACGACGTGGAAATCTGGGGGCTCCGACAGTATGATATTGTGGAGAGAGTGCAAGGAAAATATTACAAAATGATGTGTGGCTCGATATAAACACCCCTGAGTATATTTGGAAATTGGAGATGGGAAGGCCAAGTTAAGTGTTGCTTACAACTCGCCATGTTTTTTATTACACCCTGAGCATTGTTGGTATGGCTGAACATCGCTGGTCTCTAAGATGTCTTAGGGAACTGCTAAGTCTACGACAGATGAATAGGGGCTGGCTGAAAGAGTTAAATGATGTCTTATCTACAGTGGGCTCCTTGGAATTAGTTAGAATGTTGAAAATTGGCGATTGATAATCTCCGTGCTTGTATGGGGTCTGTACTAGAGATTATTGCGGAACAGGATTTGCAGCGCTGTTGGACAAGAGTGGATAACTCATCCTTCTGTCCATTTTATAAAGAGATCAAACCCAGTATTGGTTGTGAGGGGTACTTAAGTGGTCGTGTTGGGCGGATTTGGCAAAACTGGATGAGGTTGAGGTGTGGTAATACTCTGAATGGTAGTAAAGAATGGCTGCTGCAAGCCTTGAGGAGGTGCCGTTGTTGTGTTACAGAATTTGAAACCATTGAACATGTAAGTGCTGCCCCATGATGGATGATATGAGGTTTGTTGGTGAGGGCTTGGATGTGGCTCACCGAGAGTTTGTTAGGCGGTGTCAAGAAACGGTGTCAACTCCCCTTCTGAATTTTGTAGACTGTTTTAGATGGAGAAAAGCGGACCAACCTGTGATTGATTGAGCTGAAGACATTTAGTTATAGAAGAACTAATATTTTGTAACATGTTTTGATCCACCATTCCTGTAAAACCCGTGTTAGTCGTGGAATTAATAAAAAAATTGAATTTGAATTTGAATAAAAGTTAATAATAAAAATTGAATTTACCATCAGTTTTACATGAACAATTTCACCAAATTCATAAACTAACTTCCTCCCGATAAGTGATTAGACAGAAAATATTAGCTATGTAAACACATTACGGCCATTAATCTATGCATCTAGTCTATTAAGATAATTTGAATGCTTTTGTCAATATTAATTTTCTATCATCGATTACACTGCACAAAATAATTATTTCAAGAGTTAGTCGAGCACTTCCACTAATGGGA
This sequence comes from Strigamia maritima, assembly GCA_000239455.1. Taxonomy (NCBI): domain Eukaryota; kingdom Metazoa; phylum Arthropoda; class Chilopoda; order Geophilomorpha; family Linotaeniidae; genus Strigamia; species Strigamia maritima. Next base: position 83,880 of record JH432016.1, on the reverse strand, counting down.
AGTTGTGACTTGTTGTTACACTTGCTTACACTGCAGTTGTGACTTATTGAAAACAAAAATGACAACAAATATTGAAGAAAATTTCCAATCAGAAAAGAAATGTACTCGTAAATCCAATCGATTATGGTCACGATTGTTTTGGTTGTACGGTTTACAACTTCATGACGTTGAAGAAAACCACCTTCCGAAATGGAAGAAATCTGTTATCATTTTGTTGCCCCGTCTGCTTGCTGCATTGTTAATACTTCGGTTCACCATTTTGATAATAAGATTGCCAATATACTACGTATTTGTTATCTTTTTTCCACTAATATTCTTCAATACCATGTCAATTTTTACAGCCGTTTTTCTACAAAGACGAGAAAACGAGTTTTCTACTTTGTACAAAATCCTTCTTGAGCTGGCGTTGAAAAGCACTGACAATATCAAAAGAATAGAACGGCACATCTATACAGTTTTATCCATTCTGGCGATATTTAACGTGGCATTGTTTATTCTCGTCATCACTTATATTCCACAATCTGAAGGCATGATGCCGCATAATAGGCTCATCTACTCGCAATTTAACGTTAATCTACTTAAAGTTTATTTTTTTTGAATCCACATTTTATACGGTATTTTCTCAATTTTTCTTCGATCTTACCGTACTTTATTTTTCATGCATGTGTAAATTACTATTATTGGATTTTGAAAAATTGAATAACGACATGGAACGGGCATTTGTGTCGACATCTGCATTGACAAATGCGAAATTAAATGCGTTTCGACGAGATTATCGATATTTGTCGCATTTGGCGGAGAAAATAAGCTGCAATTTTTCGCCGCTTCTTCTGTTCTGGTTGGTCGGATTGATTGTTATTTTCTGCATAAGGGTTCGTTCGATTAAAAATTTTTCAGAAATCAACATCGCATTGTACTTTGGTCTCGATGCTGCTCGTTTAGTTTATTTAGTAACAGTCATTTTTAAAAATTCATCTCAATTGCTTTCGCAGGTGATTTAAGATAGAAAATTACTATTAAAAAAAAATCAAGTAACAATAATCGAAATATTTAATATTTATATAGATACGTAAAATGAAAGAAATTATTTCTGAAATAATCGTATCGGGTGAGGACGAAGCTATAGCGCGCCAAAAAGTGAGAATTATCCCACGAAACAAGAACAAGTCTGAACAACATTCAGTATTATTAATTCAATATTAGAATGTCCTTTTTATCAACATTTTTTCAACAATCAAATATAACATTAGATGTTAATGTAACGTTAAATGAATATTGCATATATATACAACCGATAATTCCACAGTTTGATTGTTGTTTCAGAGTGTTGATTTAACATCTAATGATGGACGTACAAAATGTTGATTCAACATTGGCTCGTTTCATGGGAAAATCGGTTGTGGATACGCAATATTCGTTTAATGTTAAATCAACATGTTGTTACGTTTGAATGTTGAAAAAATGTTGATAAAAATGACATTCTAATGTTGAATCAACATTTCTAATGTAGACATCTTCTTGTTTCGTGGGATGTGATGTACTTGGTTGAGTTGCATCTTTTTATTACTTTTTGCTTTGCAGTGTATTTTCTTGAGTTGTTTGCTCTTCAGACAAACTCTTAATGCTGACAATGCCGGGATCAGCGTGTCAGGATTGTTTCAATTGAGT
>JH432016.1:58024-74919 GCA_000239455.1 Strigamia maritima | reverse complement strand
TAACGAGTAATTTAAAAAACGTAAATTTTACCTAAAATTCGTTTTTTTAAATCTCGTTTTCAATCTCGTACGAGAAATCGCAAACTGTCTAATATAATATTACAACTTAGATGGCCTTTTATGAATTCAACTTTGCAATTTTGCAATTCCATCAGTGAGGTGGATCAAATCAAAAATAAAATACTGGAATTAAACTTTTCTCCTAAATACATGAACACCTGTAGACGACCATGTTTTTTCACTGACTATTCTTTAGCAAGAGGCAATGATATCACTACCCAAAAAGGCAATGCAAACATCAGGCAAACCTCCGTTGCTGTAACCATGAAGTCAAATTTGAAACACATTGTTAGCGAGTATTTCACTTATCCATTCTCAACGTTGATTTCTGATGTCGGTGGCAGCATTGGACTTTTTCTTGGTATTTCCCTACTTTCTTGTTTCAAATTTCTTCGCAAAATTCTTAATAAAATGTACCACACGTTTTGTCCTGCAAATAAATAAATGACAAAAATAATTTGGTCTTGTGCACTAGATAATTTTTCTATGTTATGGTACATAAATTTATTATATGAAAAAAAAAAAAAAAAATTTTTTTTTTTTACAATAACTCCTTTTCGGTTGCCTTGCCTTTGAAAACCGGAAGTCAAAGAATTTATACAAAAAAATAAAAAAAATAATAATAATGAATCCAGTTGAGATCGAAAAAAGAGAAAATTAAATTTTGAAATTCAGTTTCGAGAAAAATATTACAAACTGAACTCCGTTTCCAACATATTGCGAGAAATTCCCATTGGCTAGAGCCTTTTCCCAGCGATTGTTTAATACACTTAAAAAAATAATTCGGAAAATGACCATAAAAGAGCATAAACGAACATAAACAAACATAAACGACCATAAAAATGACCATACATGATAGTTTACGGTGGTTTTTTGATAAAAATTTACATAAATTTGTATTAATGTGCAAGTTTAATATAATCAATCCCATTTATATAAAAGATTCAAACAAAATCTCAGAATGATCATTTCGATTTCAATGATTTTCAACCATCTCTTTCTTAACGACGCAGTCCTCCATATTCAAATCGTCACTTCCGTTATCAGAACCATCATCAATAACATCATCATCTTCATCATCGCTCGCATTCACACCTAAAACCCGACCTCCAAACTCGAAACTGACCCCCTCCCCGACTTTGATCTTTTCCTGCAAAGCGTCATTACTCCTCGCAAGAACCTCTCGCCCATCCTCATACGGCTCGCACTTCTTAAAACACTGAATCTCATCGTCTTCGCTGCCATCCGCGGCTACCGTAACTCCGCACTGCTTTATCGAATCCGCAATAAAAGTAACCGGAAACTCGTCCCACGCCTCTATAATCCACTGCACGACAAGATTCTGCGCCGGCGCGGCCAAAACTCCGTCCAAAGAGCTTTTACTATGCAAATCCTTCAATTTCTTCTTGAATCTTTCGTTCCAGAACACTTCCGGTGCGTGGATGTACTTAGTACAGCCGCCGGGAACGATCGCCAAGTCGATGTTGCAACCGACTGCTTCCTGGATGGTTTCGTGGCTCACGTGATACCCATACGAATCCCAGACCAACAAACGTTTCTGCGCGTCGATCCCTACCACCTTCCGTAGCCAGCCGATCATGCACGTAACATTCATGCAATTGTTTTGATTCTGCGTGGCGACGATGCCTCCTTTCAAGTCGATTTCGATGTTCGCATCGGCTTCCGTATTTGATCCGAACACGACGTACGGTATCAATTTGGTGCCATCGCCTTTCGCGGTCAAGCAAACGGTGAAACGAAACTTTTCATCCCCGGAACAATCGAGAGAACACATAATTTCGTCCATTATCACGATATTATTCCAACCGTAATTGTTTTTCAACACCATTTGCCTCATATTAATCACGTGTTGAACGAGCTTCGATATAATTTTACTCGGGTCCTTGTGCGAATCCGTAGTTTTAGTCCTAACGAAACCATTGCGCTCGAGAAACCTCTGCAGCCAGCCGCGCGATGCCGTGAACTTCTGACCGGTTCCGCCCTCGATTTCCTGGTGCAACCGTTGCGCCTCCTGCTGGATGGTTTTTCTCGAGACGTGTATTTTGTTATTTCGGTTTTCACGCACCCAAACGGCGAGCATTTCCTCCATGCGCTCGCAAAAAACGTGTCTTCCGCCGCCTTTGAGCCGTTTGCGCTCGATGTGCTGCTGCGAGAGTTCGAGCAGTTTGTTCTTCTGTCTGCGCCAGTCGCGGATCCGCTTCGAGTCAACGTTGTATTTGCGGGCTGCGCCTTCGCTCGAGTTTTTCAGCGCGTATTCGACGGCTTCGAGTTTGAATGCGACTGTGAAAGATCTTTTCTTACCCGACATTTTGGCGATTTGGAATAAAGGTCGAGTTTTGTTGGGTTTTTTGGTTTTTTCGGGCGGTTTCTAGATTTTCATTTCGATCGAGTCGTGACTCGACTGGCCGGCTGTAATTAGAATAGAGGCTACAGAGGAAGGCGTTTATTCGGCCTTTGTTCTTATGACGTAGGTGCGCGAGTAGCACGCCCTCTTGCAGCCTCATTTTCTGAGTTGGTAAATAGGGAGTGAGGATGAAATTTTTCTGTAAGAATTTTTATGGCTGTATATTTTTGTAAAAATTGTTTATTTAATTGCTCAAAGTTTCTCAATTACCTATGAGAATTTGTCAAAATTCTTAAAAAGTAGGTATTGTACATTTGGTCAAAAATATTTTTTTTTTTGGTCAAAATATCTCAAAATTGTCTCGGTTTTAGTTAAGATTTTAAAAATTTCTAAAAGGTTTTCACCAAATTTGAGAAAATTTCATTTTTGGTTAAAATTTTTCATTTTTTGGTTAAAATTTTTCATTTTTTGGTAAAATTTTTCATTTTTTGGTTAAAATTTTTCATTTTTGGTTAAAATTTTTCATTTTTGGTGAAAATTTCTCAAATTTGGTGAAAATTTCTCAAATTTGATGAAAATTTCTCAAATTTGATGAAAATTTCTCAAATTTGATGAAAATTTCTCAAATTTGATGAAAATTTCTCAAATTTGATGAAAATTTCTCAAATTTGATGAAAATTTCTCAAATTTGATGAAAATTTTTCAAATTTGATGAAAATTTTTCAAATTTGATGAAAATTTCTCAAAGTTTGGCGAAAATTTCTCAATTTCACATTTGGTATTTGATAAAAATTTCTCAATTTCACATTTGGTATTTGATAAAAATTTCTCAATTTCACATTTAGTATTTGGCAAAAATTTCAAAATTGGTGAAAATCTCACATTTTGACCAAATTCCGAATTTGCTCATATTTTACACCATCAATATATGCATTGAAATAGATTGTTTTACACAATCCAACTCACAAACACAAAATACTTATAAAAATTAATTCATTTTATTCTTTACAAAGAAAATATACGTCATTTATGGATTTTTTTTTTGTAGTAGTATAAACTACAAAGTACAATAATGATTATTACAAAGGGAATTATTTACACAAATAATACAAAAAAACAACAAACAAAAAAAAAAAAAGCAGCTCGAAATAAAACAACGCCTCCTCTCTTTTTCCTTTTCCTCTCTTACGATTTACGACATACTCATCATGTCGATAACGATTCCAATCGCTCGTTCGATACCGTAAAACTCTTGCATGATTTGGAACATGCTCGGCAATTTCGTAACCACGTTGTGCTCATCAACTAGAGCAGCTGGACAATTGTATAACACTTGATTTAACTCATTCAAATTCACTAATTCAAATTATCAAATTTACCCAGGGAGGTTTTTTGCACTTTTAACGAGATTACTGGCGCTAAACGACCAGTCTCTTCCAGCTCAAATGTCCACAAAATGGTTGTCCTAATAGTACTAGCAAAAAAAAAAAAAAAAAAAAGGAACGTTATGCTCAAGCTGCCATTTTTTATGCTAAATTCTTTACTCGGAGGAGTTTTTCAACAACAACTCGCGTCCTAATTTGTCCGCGCCTATAGAAGCCACTAAAGGTTTTTGGGTGGCGAAATGTCTAAATGCTTTCTGCCTCAACAGATACCAGGTTGCATATTTTTCTAGACCGTGGATGCACAACATGACGTCTCGGCAGTTTCGCATTCTAACAAAAAATAAAAAAATTTGAATCGATTAAAGCATTGCATTTTTTTTTCGAAGTGCATTCGTTGTTTAATAATTTTGTTTAATACATTTTATTGGTTAATTGGTTTAGAAGCAACTAATCAATAAGAACCTAAAAAAAATTACCGTAAAACCCCCGCAATAGTGCATAGGCTTATTATCGAAAATTCGATGGGCTTATATTCGTATATAAGCCCATTGGTGGGTTTTAATAGGCTTATAATCGAAAAACCGTCATTTTTGACCTCCGAAAATAGTCAAGTGGGACGATTTTTAGGCCTGAGCTTAAATAAGCACATGAGCTTATATCCGCATTTTCGTAAGCCTTTAGTTTTAACAGGTTTTAATGGTCTTATAATCAAAAAACCACCATTTTTGACCTCCAAAAAAAAATCAAGTTGGACGATTTTTAGCCCTGGGCTTAAATACGCACGTGGGCTTATATGCGGATATAAATACGCCCATGGGTGCTAATGCGGAATTTTACAGTATGCAAATTTGAATTTTTTCGAAAATTACAATAAATTTTAAAAACATTTTAAAAATAAATTTTAAGCTTGATGACAACAAATATGTACCGTATATGCTCACGTATAAGTCGACCCGCGTATAAGTCGACCCTTACTTAAAATGGGACAAAAACCATCGAATTCAACCCCCTAAATTTTTTTTTTTTACTATTTTATTTTTTTAAAACTTAAAACGGCTATTGACCCTCGAATAAATCGAACCAAATTGAAAAAAATAAAATAAAAGATTTGGTCCAAAAATCCTCGACTTATAGGCGAGTATATACGGTACAACAAATAACATCAGAGGGTCCATCTTCAAATTCAAGAAATATTCAAATTTGCCAATTTTCTTCCTCCCGACTATTAACGAATGCACCCTTCTGTAAATATTGAATACTTGTCAATGAACGGTTGCAATTCCTTTTGAACAAACACATCTTTCGGTATGGAGAGCTCCAAGTTCACCACTCTAGCTTCTTCCACCGGCCTGGCACTCTTAAAAGAAAATCGAATAAAACAGAATTAATTAATTTAATCACTTCAACAAATGCCACGGTCTAAACTCGTTTATTTATATGAAACACACATGGACAAACATTCCATATTTACGTTAAAAACGAGTTCAGACGTAGATATTTTCTTTATTTAAATACAAGTTTATTGCGTTGGATTAATATTTGTAGGGTAAATGGTATTGAGCCCGCACAGCCTTCAACATCTTGATGAACGAGAACAGAATCCTCCAACTTAAAAAAAAAAAGAAAAAAAAATAAATAAATAAATAAATAAATAAATTAAAATTAAAGAAATTCGAAGAACTCGCATACTTTCTTCGATGTTTTTAGTCGATGCTTTTGTAATTATAACCGAATGCAACGAAACGGTTTTCGACAACTTCGCTTGCAGTTGCTTAATAACATCATTTTCTTCTTCCGATTCCGAATCCTTAAACCGCGCCAACTTCTCCTTGTATTCACGTCTCAACTCCTCGACACGTTTCTCCAAACTGTCAACCTCCTCTTCAGTCGGCACCAACTCCTTCTTCAATTGCGAGAGACTCCTGCAAGCATTATGCCTAAAAAATTAAAAAATACCAACGAAAACTATAATTTCACTTCAAAAAAATCAAGAAATCCAATCAATTGCACCTATTAATTAAGTCATGTATACTCTGCGTGCTTCCATTCGTCGTGTTTTGATCGTTAAAAACGAATTTTTTCACTTGTTCCAACCTCTCGAGAAAATTCTGATCAGCATTTCTTTCAGGTAATCGATGTTTATCCACGAATTCTTTTAGATCCTTCTCCATTTCGTGTTTACTCATGCCGCTGGAAGTCTCCTCGTCGCCACTCGGGTGCACATTACGTTTTTTATTCCTTCTTTTGAGCGTTTTTCGACATCTCGAGTTGTCTCTATTTAAATATTCGTGTTCCGAGCTGCTCGATGGATGACCGTAGTGATCTGCATTTCTCAAGTATCTACGACGTTTTTTCACCACTCCCGTGTGTTCACGTCGTGCAAATGATTCTAATTTGCGCAAATCCGAGCCCTTGACGCATAGATCGTTGCTTCGTACGCAGTTTTCGAGGCATTCGAGCCGATGGAGGTTGACACGCACCTCGAGCATATCTGCGCGATGCGTGCTCGCCATTGTTGAGTATTTCTATCTGCGAATCATTATCTGCGAGATAAATTGGAAATTAATTTCTGATTGGGTAAATTGTGATAACTTACCTCGGTTGTTGTTGTCGTGTCTGAAATTCCCGGCAAGTTCGCAATCATGGCGGAGTTTCTTTTTCCGGTTTGAACTTCCTTTTCTAATTTTTTTTTTTTTTTTTAATTGCTACTGAAATGTTTATTTTTGGAGTAAACTGATTTTTAATTTTTTTTTCCTTTCCTAATTCGAGTGTTTTAAATGTGACCTTATAATTCAAGAATCTATTATAATGGTATTGAACAATAACTTTCAAATTTGCCCCATGATGGCGCCACTTGTCCGAAAACCCTGGCTAAATGAGCAGATTATGTGAGATTAATTAAATAAATAAATAAATAGTATGATGTCGTGTAATTATTAGTTTATTTCGGAGTATAACACAATTTATTAAAATATAAATTTCGGTCCTTCAACTTGCTTATGGCCGCAGTAGGAGTCATGAGTACAATGAATTGAGCAGCAGTCAAAGCTATGCTGACATGGTTTGTGTATACCTCTGCACTCATTGCCTTCGACACTTTAAAAAATAATAAAATCAAAAACATAAAAAAAAAAATTAAAAAAATTAAAAAAAATTACTTACCAATTAATGTGAATGATGTCACCAACTAAAATTACGAAAAACGCAAAATACGTCAATACTTTCATCTTGGTGCTGAACTTATTACTATGGTACCGTACCGGTACCTGAAATCACCAACTAACTTGTAAGTAATTGCTTTTTATCAACCGGATCTAATTTTATTATATTATATTTATTATTCCAACACCTCAAATACTGTAAGTGAATTTCTTATTTTTATATTTATTATTTACCATGGTACATGTTTCTAAGTAAGCTCTATCCTTCAAAACATTAAGAATTTATATTGTTTATGCTTATGCTTTAGGGATAAAATTTAACAACATTTTGAATGTTTATTATTTTAATGAAAAAGAAAAGAAATGATAATAAAGTGTGCTATTGGCTAGACTATCTATCATTACTGAGTTTAGGGATAGGGATTAGTCTGAAAATTCTCAGGAACTACTAAACTCTATCCAACAATTCGAGCACGAAACTGAGAAGTTAACTTTTTTGCATTGTACTCAAAGTATATATTGTGGTACAGTAAAACCTCCGCGGACGGGACACCTCGGGTCCAGCCATACTTTGTCCTGTCCGCAGAGGTGTCCCGTCCACAGAGGGACCCTCCGTAGACGGGACGAAAGCCCTTTGTCCCATCCGCAGAGGTAATAGTCTGTGATGATTGGTCAGTTTCAAGTTAATTTTTTAAAAATTCAAAATTTTAAATCAAAAATTCAAAATTTTAAATCAAAAATTCAAAATTTTAAATCAAAAAATTTCAAAAATTTTAAATCAAAAATTCAAAATTTTAAATCAAAAATTCAAAATTTTTAAATCAAAAATTCAAAATTTTTAAATCAAAAATTCAAAATTTTTAAATCAAAAATTTCAAAATTTTAAATCAAAATTCAAATTTTAAATCAAAAATTCAAATTTTAAATCAAAATTCAAATTTTAAATCAAAAATTCAAAATTTTAAATCAAAAATTCAAATTTTAAATCAAAATTCAAAATTTTAAATCAAAATTCAAAATTTTAAATCAAAAATTCAAAATTTTAAATCAAAATTCAAAATTTTAATCAAAATTCAAAATTCGCAAACAAATTAATTTTTTAATAAAGATTCTCAAAATTTCTAATTTTTCAAAAATAATTATGCAAAATTTATTGTTTTGTCCCGTCCGCGGAGGTCATTTAGACTGAACGGGATTGGACGAGGTGTCCTCTGTCCTGACCGCAGAAGTGTCCCGTCCGCAGAGGTAAATTTCTATTGGTCGGGATTGATCGGGTCGGGTCCAGCCAATATCGTCCCGACCACAGAGGTGTCCTGTCCGCGGAGTGTCCCATCCGCGGAGGTTTTACTGTATCTTATTTTAATCCTCTAATCGAACTGAGTCGAAAAATCATCGTTTAGTAGCCAAAAAATGTGCGCAACAATACAAAAATCCAAATATAAATAATTTTTTAAAATATTTTACAAGCATTTTTATTTGCTAACAATGGCACGCATATTTTTGGGCTACGAAGCGATGATTTTGCGACTCAGCTCAACTAGAGGATTGTATACTTTCAGTACAATGCATAGGCCTTTAACCAATGGGAGTATCTAGCACAAATTGTCAGATAAAGTTTAGACAGATTTGGAATGTGAAAAGTGTCATGCAGGTGCGTTATGGGTGTGAATTAAAGAATGCTCCACTTTATTTTATTCATTAATCATTTCCCAACATTTACCTAGGAAACAAAAAAGAGCAAATATTATTAAATTTTTGCTTGCTAATTGTAGTGAATGATAACACCGAAGAAAAATACAAAAAACGAGAAATACATAAGTGATTTCATCTTAGCTTTAGATTTTCTCCTACTGAAACTCAACACATCATAATTTCGGCTTTTAAAAACATTGCAATTATGATTTATAGAATAGAAGAAAGGTTTTTTATTTTTATTGGGTCATATGAATAAAAATGTAGTATTTACTTGAAGCAAAAAGTAAAAGTCAAAGCATTTGCTTTAAGTAGAAGCAACTAGTAAAAGCAAATGCTCAATTTCATATGAATAAACATTTGCTTTCACTCAGTAGCAAAAGCTCTTTTTAGTGAAGGTTTTGCTTCACATTTCTATTGTTAATTTTCCTGCTTTATTGAGTCATATGAATAAAGTGAAGTTTATGCTTTTACTTCATAATTTCCAAAGAAGCACTGAAAAAATAATTTGTAATCCATCCACATTTTCACTATTAAACCTGTGTAATTCACGGTAGTCTTCATCTCAAATTTAAGTGTGGATTTGTAGTGCTTTTTAGCCTTGAAAACATGATTTTATAGCAGGGCCACAGGGCTAGTCATTTTTGGCTAGTTGTTCCGCTAGCGCTATTTAGCGGAAATCATAATGACTAGTTGGTCCGCTAGCCCAAATAGTGGAAATCATAATGACTAGTTGGTCCGCTAGCGCTAAATAGCGCTATTTTTTCCGCTATTTTTCGCTATTTTCAAATAATTACTAAAATCAGGCAAACTGTGTTTAAAATCATAAAAACATCATATAAAATTGGAAAATTAAGTTTTATTACGCTAATTTAATTTAAAATGGGAATTCTTTTTCAACAAAAGCAGTTTATATTTAAAGCGAGATCGAGATGTGAATACAATGATATAATATGAATTAATGATTGTTATAATTACTTATTGTTATTTGTATAACTTCAACTACAATGCATATCTGAATTAAATAAAGATTGTTTTTAAAATGGCAATATGCAATAATGATATGCTAGTTTTCTTCATCAAAACCTCAGGATCAGGTTTTGATGAAGAAATTTATTTAAAACTAGCATATCATTATTGCCATTTTAAAAACAATCTTTATTGTTATTTATATACAGAATATACAGACTACAAAGAGTATTGAAACATTTTTAACTTCGATTTTAACTGCGGACTGACAACTCGTCAGTAGTCAGTAAAATGTTTAATACTAGAAATAAAATGATGATTCGTCACTAAAAGCAGGTTAAAATTGTTTTGAAAATCGAAAATTTATCAAATATTCAGTGAGTCACTGAATATTTGATAAATTTTCGATTTTCACTGACGATTCACGATTCACGATTCGTACGATTCGTCACTGACGAATCGTACGTAAAATAGCGGAAAAATAGCGCTAGACTAGCAATAAATTGGCAAAACGGGTAGCGAATCGCTATCGCTAAAAATAGCGGGGCCAACTCTGCAGGGCCATGGCTGTAGTAACAGACTGAAGTATACTCGGGAGCTGACTTCAAATTTTTGAAGCATTTGCTAAAAATAAGAGCATTTCCTTCCGTTTATTCATACAAAATTTAAGTAAAAAATGTAAATGCTTTTAATTAAAGTAAAAACTATTAGCATGAAGTAATTACTATTTTGCTTCAAAGTCAGAGCATTTACTTAAAATTTTATTCTTAACAATGAGAGTATTTGCTCCAAAATTATGAAGTAAAAGCTTAAACTTCACTTTATTCTTACGACCCATTGTTTCATGCAGCCATTAGTTAATTATTAATTGTACCGGATCTATTTTTATTTTATATTTTATATTTATTAATAAAATTATTATTATTGTACAAAACTTAACTTATTTTCTAATTTCTCAAGAATGCGGAATCAACATTTTTAAATGTTAATCGAATGTTTGAACGTTGTGTTTGTGTTCATAGACAACATTGATGTTAAATCAACGTTCTGAAACAATAATCAAACAGTTGTTAATATGCAGCATTCAACAGATGTTCTATCAACATTTTGATACAACAATCAAACAGTGGAAATATCGGTTGTTGATATCCAACATTCGTTTAATGTTAAATCAACATTTTGTTATGTTTGAATGTTAAAATAAAATGTTGATAAAAAAAATGACATTCTTATATTAAATCAACATTAATTCTGATGTTTTAACAAAATATTTTCTGAATGTTGTTTAGACATTTTTCGTGGGTATTTTCAAACAACCGATCATCTTTTAAGATTATTTAAAAAAAAAAAAATAAATAAATAAATAGCATGATTTCTTGTAATAATTTTTGTTTATTAATTAATTATTATGGAGTAACACGTACAATCCAATCAATTATTTTCCCTTCAGCTTATCGCCGCAAATCTTGTAATCACCGCAATTATCTGAGCAGCAATCGTCGTCATACTTGCATTTAACGTATTTACCTTTGCAGTGGTTATCATGAAGACTGCCTTCAACACTTTTAATAAGAATAATAAGAATAATAAAAATAATAAGAAAAAGAATTAAAGAAAAAAATTATATTTACCAATTATAGTGAATGATGAAACCAAACAAAAACACGAAAAACGCGAAATACATAAGCGATTTCATCTTATTAGCTCAACTGAGCGCAACAAATCACCATTCGATTCATATGCAATTTCGGCTATTAAAAACAATGTTGTAATTAAAATTTATATAAAATTGAAGAATGGTTTTTAATTGTTTCATGCAGCTATATTAGTCAATTAATGTTTGTTTATTGATTATTCAACTGGGTCGAATTTTATTTCAAATACGGTATCAAATTTCTAATTAAAAAAAAAAAAAAAAAAAAAAAAACTATCCAACAATTCGTGCACGAAACTGAGAAGTGAAATTTTATGCATTGTACTGAAAGTATATATTGTGATATCTTATTTTAATCCTCTAGTCGAGCCGAGTCGAAAAATCATTGTTTCGTAGCCAAAAAATGTGCGCAACAATACAAAAAACCCAAATCTAAATAAATTTTAAAATATTTTACGAGCGTTTTCGTTCGTTAACAATGGCACGCACATTTTTGGACTACAAATCAATGATTCTTCGACTCAGCTCGACTAGAGGATTAAAATAAGATATCACAACATATACTTTCAGACTTCAGTACAATGTATAAATGCAAGATTGTGGAAATTTACTGTGTACTGGCATGTGATTTATTTTTCGAGTTCCAACAATGTAAAACACAAACCTCATGGTTTGAACACAAACACAATTTTTTTTTTATTTTAAAATAATTTTAATGAAATATAGACAAATTATACATATAAATGTGAAATAAAAACATAGTGGTAGTTCCACAATTTAAAAAAAAATTTATTTTCTATTCCAAACACCTGATTTGAGCTTGCTGGTGTGGTACACTGTTGGCCATTGACGTCACAATACTGTATGTATTTAAAAATAGTTTATGAGATCGAATGATCACCATAGCGTAGCTTTACTGCCACGCCATCCTTAATGTCTGAACCAAGCTAATCCATGGCTTGATTGGTGCAGTGTACACTGTACACTGTACACTGTGCATTATAACTAGTCAATAAAGATTCAGATTACTGAATCCAACTTTAACCATTCTTTTCTTTTTTAAAAAACGTTTGAGCAAATAAAATAAAAAAATTTAATCAAAAAATGCAACTTAATTTTTTTTCTTCCAAAAAGTAGGTTAATTATCCAAAATATAATTATAATTGATCACAGGTATTATAATCAGTTGTTATACTTATTTTGACAACAATGTTCATGCAATTGACAAAAAAATTCAATCGATCAATGTTGCCCCGAAAATCAAAGTTATCCCAGTTTACAATAGTAATAAATAAATAAATAAATAAATAAATAAATAAATAAATAAATAAATAAATAAATAAATAAAAATAAATAAATAAATAGCATAATTTCTTGTAATTTTTAGTTTATTATGGAACAACACAATCCATTAAATTAAATTAAAATTAAATAGTATTATACACCAATACCAATGGCGGGTGGTTTTCTATAATAACCATCGCCGCAATAATTGTAATCATTACAATATCCTGAGCAGCATTGCTGGTCACACACGCATGGATCGAATTTATTTTTGCACATGGCATAATAACCATCGGCTTCAACACTTTAAAATAAATAATAATAACTAAACTATATTTGAACAAATATTATTAAAAATCATATATATTTACCAAATACAGTAGTGAATGACGACACCAAACAAAAATATAAATAACGCAAAATACGTGAGCGATTTCATCTTAGCTTTTGATTTTCTGCTACTGAACTCAATACATCACTGTTGATTCTTATACAATTTCGGCTATTAAAATTAAAAACACAATTAAGACTCATGACTTATAGAATAGAAGAAAGAGTTTTTCATTGTTTCATGCAGTCATTAGTTAATTAATGTTTATTTTACCGGATCTATTTTTATTTTATATTTATTATTCCAACATCTCAAGTACCGAATCAACCCATTTTCTATTCTTTATATTCTTCAAGAAAATTAATTTTTTTTAATTTTTATTTATTTAATAAAAGTTAAAGAAATTATAAGATTATGGGATTTTAATTATGTAAAATGTAAAATGAGGCTTTTTACTTGGTGCCATCTTGTGATGTTACACTCATAGAAAAAAAGGGGTATTTTACTCCAATTTTGGTGTTTGGAAGCATATTAGTACTTAAAGGAGTAAATGAAACAAAACTACTACAAGAGAGAGAAAAAAAATTTACTTCAACAAGTGGCTACTTAACACCATCAGGTAGTTTGACATTGCTTCACTTCAAGTCAGAGTGTAATTATTCCATGTTTGAGTATTCCTACTCCATTAACTAAGAGAGTAAATAAGTTGGAGTATACCCAATCCCCATAGATGTATTCCTTCTCCATCAAATCAGAGAGTAAACAAGTAAGAGTATAATCATTCCAAATTTAAGTATGCCTACTCCATAAAATAAAAGAGAGACAAGTTGGAGTATAACTATTTTACGGATGAGTATTCATAAGTGGGAATATACTATTTTTATCCTTGATTGACATCACTTACCACTTGATATCAAGTGGTGAATGAGGTGGAGACGTGGTGAATATATAACATTCAGTCTCAGATTCTGTTGGAGTTCCAAGTAGCTTAATGGTAAAGCACCCAACCACCAATTGGGGGACCTGGGTTCAAGTCCCAGCCTGGGCTCCAATGGAGTCTGGGCTGTTTATTTTTCACATGTGTTATGAAAACATTATAGCCATTGAGTTTCCAATCTTATTTCAATGTGTTCTCGTGTTGTTTTCTTAATAATAAGTACGTTTACAAAGAGTAGAACTATTCTTTTTTCAGCTCCTGTTACACTTTAAATATATAATTTTATTCTTTGTTCTGATGGAGTAATTGCATTTCTTTCGCCATTGTTTTACTATTAATCCCCAGACGTGTACTCAAATTACTAGATTGACAAGAGTAAAAATAGTATTTTGGATTTATACTCCAAATGGGTGTATCAGTACAATACTTCTTTAAGGAGACAAAATGCACCATTTCTATTGGGAGTATAATTACTTCAAAAATGGAGTCAGCCATTGGACATGAGCCATACTCCACAATTGGAGTAAAATGCCCTTTTCTATGAGTGTAATGGGGTATCCCTGATGTAGTGATTTCCAGTGTTGGCACCGCTACTGAAAATAGTAGCGCGCTACCGCTACCGCTACTGTAGCGATACACATTTTTGTAGCGGTAATCGCTACTGCTACTTTTATAAGAAAGTAGCGATATGTCGCTATCGCTACTTTCCGCTCTTACCGCTACTTTCCGCTACTTTTCGATAAATAATTCTCTTTTTTTATTCTTTTTTTTACTTTTTATTTATACTTTTAACGAAACATAACGACATACAGTGTAGTAATACTTGAATACTGCCATTGGCTAGTATTATGACAGTATTATTCAATTATTACTGCACTGTAATTATGTTAAACAGTACAAAGTAAAGTAGCGATAAAGTAGCGAAAAATATCGCTTTTTTTCGCTACTTTATAGAAGAAGTAGCGATTTTTCGCTACTCGCTACTTTAAAAAAAAATTAGCGCAATACTAGCGGCGCTACAATCGATCAATGTTGCCCTGAAAATCAAAGTTATCCCAGTTTACAGTAGTAGTAATAAATAAATAAATAAAAATAAAATAAATAAATAGCATAATTTCTTGTAATTTTTAGTTTATTATGTAATAACACAATCCATTAATTTAAATTAAATAGTATTATACACCAATACCA
Source organism: Strigamia maritima (assembly GCA_000239455.1). Lineage (NCBI taxonomy): Eukaryota > Metazoa > Arthropoda > Chilopoda > Geophilomorpha > Linotaeniidae > Strigamia > Strigamia maritima. The sequence goes on along the minus strand of JH432016.1, from coordinate 59,890 downwards.
ATGGCGGGTGGTCTTCTATAATAAGGATCGCCGCAATAATTGTAATCATTACAATTTCTTGAGCAGCATTGGTCGTCAAACTGACATGGATCGAATTTATTTCCGCATTTGACATAATAACCACCGGCTTGAACACTTTAAAACAAATAACAATAACCAAAGAATTTCAAACAAATATTGTTATTAAACTATATATGAATAAATATTATTAAAAATCATATATTTACCAATTATAGTGAATGACGACACCAAACAAAAATATAAAAAACGCAAAATACGTAAGCGATTTCATCTTAGCTTTTGATTTTCTGCTACTGAACTCAATACATCACTGTTTGATTCTTATACAATTTCGGCTATTAAAATTAAAAACACAATTAAGACTCATGACTTATAGAATAGAAGAAAGAGTTTTTCATTATTTCATGCAGTCATTAGTTAATTAATGTTTATTTTACCGGATCTATTTTTATTTTATATTTATTATTCCAACATCTCAAGTACCTAATCAACCCATTTTCTATTCTTTATATCCTTCAAGAACATTGATTTTTTTTATTTTTATTTATTTATTATTGTTATTAAAGAAATTATAAGATTGTGGGATTTTACATAATTATGTAAAATGTTATTTAACTTGAGGCTTTTTACTTGGTGCCATCTTGTGATGTTAATGGGGTACCCCTAATATAGTAATTTCTCGAATTTGTACATCTTCAATTTTTATTTTTTTTATTTCTCTAGTTTAATAGAAAACAAAAGTTTGAACAGATCGTGAATTTACAATTTATTAAGAGTTTTCTGATTCAAATAATGGCAGAACCGTGCGGGGATACACGAAATAATCTACCCGCGTTATGTCTCACCTTTTCGCTAATCCCAGATTTTTATTTTTATTTATTTTTTTTTATTAAATTTAAATTACAAAAAATAAATCTGAAATTATTAGTATTAATATCTGAACCAATAATATCTTTATTTCAATTTTTAAATAAATGATGAAAATGATGTAAATAAAATTTGAAATTTTGTTTCGGGTTTTAGCATCAGCATCAGCTAAGAAAAGAAACAAGATCAAGGTTATTTTTATTTTTACGTCTAATTGCAAAATGGAGTTTAAATTATGGTAACGGGGTTATCCTCTCCTCGTGTTATTATGTAAAAGCTAAAAACAGCTCGATTTCTTTGCCCCAGATTGTGAATGGGCCAACCAATCCGTTTCTCCTTTTATGGGCGCGCGCTATAAACTGTCGGTGATGGTGATGCGCCGTTTCAAGCTTAACGGAGATTATTGTCTGTTGATATCAAAACTCCAAGACAGTTCATTCTGTGACGGTCTCGAACCGTAGTTATAGTGAGGAATTGCCACTAGAGTGCGCTGTTGCGTCTGTAGCGGCATATTCGAACTGTAGCAATAAAACTATAAATAACAGGATAATAAATATCACTCTTATTTGTAGTATTAGTCAAAAGTAGTGGTCAGAGAATATATAAATATAAGTTCTGCTGACCATTCGCCCCGACATAGTGGATGATGTAGAGGGTGGAATTCTAACATTCCACAACCTGCTTTACCCATTGGCTGCTCTGCTATCTCCACATTCCATGAGGATTAGGGAGGATTAGCAGGGTATATAATGCCATGTAAAACAGGAAGTAATGCTTCTGCATGAACTGAACTTGACCAATGAATGTTGTTTGACCTGTGATATTGCCTATGATTTATTACCTTAGTGTTTAAAGTGTTATATATTATATTTATTTAAGTGTATTATTTAAGTGTAGTGTATAACCTTTAAAGTAAGTCTATGGTGCCTCAGGGCCTTGATCGGCCAGAAACTGAGGTATATATGAGGCAAATATGGG
>JH432016.1:16972-50499 GCA_000239455.1 Strigamia maritima | reverse complement strand
AAACATGCCGAATAATTAATTATTCAAATTTTTTTTTTTAATCCACAGATGATGGCCACTTTTTTGACATATAGTATTATTCTCTATCAAACCGATTAAACTCAATTACACCCAAATTAAAAAATCTATCTATACACATATAAGGCATTCAAAGTCATTTACTAGTAGATAACTTAACTTATTCATCTTAATGCTTAATTCCCACTTGGCAGAAACAAAGCAGAAAAAAGTAGATTTCTGCCCAATTTTCTGAAAATTGAGCAGAAATCTGAACTTTTTCTGTTTCTGCCCATTATTTTCTGCCTAATTAAAGGGATTAGGATAATCGAAATCTGAAAATTGGGCAGAAATCTATCTTTTTCTGCTCTGTTTCTGCCAAGTGGGAATCAAGCATAATGCTTAGTTCCCACTTGGCAGAAATTCCGGCAGAAAATTTTCTGCTGCAGAAATTTTTGAGTGCAGAAAAGTATGTGGACTGAAAAGTGGGCAAAAAATGCAGAAAAGTAGAATTTAAAATGGATGCCACCTAAGGAAGGCAATTCATAAACACTGCTGCTTTCTACACTCAAAATTTTCTTCAGCAGAAAATTTTCTGCCGGAATTTCTGCCAAGTGGGAACTAAGCATTAAACTGTTTTTCTTGTTTATGAGATTTTTGGCCATCTCATAAACAACATAAACAAGAGAAACGCTTGAAATTAAGTGCATCTACCGTGATTTTCTTAGTTGAAGACATGAATTTCCATCTTTTTCTTATTTATTTCCATTTATTTCCATTTATTTTCAATTCTTCACTCAACTTTGCTCTTAATCTTGAATGCTTTGCAGCCCAACGCCAGCCACCTTTGGCGCATCCTCCTAAGCAACAAGATCTCGATATATCCGAATTGCTTAATGTGGATTTTGATGAGTTGTTTAATCAGAATCAAATGCAACGCTCTTCCCCGTCCCAATATCAAGGCATTCAGTTGCCTCTGAGAGGTAGATAAGTAAATTTCAAAAGAAACTGCTTGCATAGAGTTTCACTTACCGCCTACCGGCAAATATAACATTTGTTGCACTGCACTCATGAAACTTCCAATATCCTCAAAATATAATATTTATCATTTTTTTATGAATTTGAAATTTAAAAACAAAATAAATATTTTTAAATTTCAAATTTTAATTTTTTTTAAAGTTGTTATTTTTTTTTGCACGATTATTTTCGATTAAAGGGACAGTGCAGTCAGGGTTCATGTGATATAAAGTAACAGTAATATACAAATCATTAACGATACACTAATTTCCATTTGTCACGAGTTTATTAAATAAAACGAAACAAAAACAATTGGAACTATTTACTGCCGCGTAAGGTTTTGTGGTGCGGTTACGCTGCAGCGGAGAAGGGAGGGCAAGCTTTTAAAAGAATAGCAAAAATGGCTGTCAACAATGGAAATATAGATGAAAATGACGGTTGAAGTCAGTTTAATGCTGTTCTCTCACCCCCTTTGAAATTTTTTGATATTTTTCAATTGGTGGCCCAAAAGGGCCCATGACCATTCACGTATACAGATTTTGACCATGTGACCAGTATGATTTATTTTTATTTATTTATTTCTAATTTAATACTCAACAAAAATGAAATTAAGTCTAACGTTTCTACGCACTTTAATCTCATGAATAACATATTTCATTTTCATTTCTGAGTACATTGTCCCTTTAAAGTTGTTTTTTCTAAATAAAAATTCTAGCATTTATTAATAGCACAAAAAAGACCTCTGCAGGGAAATGACTGCTTTAATAGGCAAAAAAATGGATAAAAATTAAAATAACAAGTTAACTCTTAAGATATTATCAAACAAATTAATTCCAATATTTACTAATACAAAAAACTTGGAAACAAACTTGTAAAATTTAATAATCAATTTAAAATTGTCAACTTTTTACTTTTTTTTGAGACAACTAAACCACTAAATGACTCACCACCTGAGTCCTGCATAAAACGAACGTTCATTTCAATATTAATTATGTAATATTTTAGAAACTGCACCGCCGAGGCCTCCGCTTCCTCTGGGCGAACATCCTCCACCTCGGCCACCACCACCTGAAACGGACGACGAAGATGAGATTCATTTCCCAGTGCCACAAGCCAATCAACCGATAATGGTGATTAAAAAAAACTAAAAGAAAAGAATAAAAATGAGTTCAACAGATTTAATATTGCAGATGGCTGCTCACGGATTACGCCAAGAAGTGCGCCAGTGGTCGAGCAAAGATAATGATCTTGTCGCTGCGGCTAAGAAAATGGCGGTACTTATGTACAGATTGAGTCAACTCGTAAGGTAAATTTTGTGTTGTTTTATTTATTTTGTATTTTGTATTTTGTATTGAGTGATTGATTTGGTTGTTTTTTTTTTTTTTTATTTAGGGGTGAAGGAGGCAGCAAAAAAGAGCTGATTGCTTGTGCTAAAGCAATTGCTGAGGCTTCGGAGGAAGTGACTCGTTTGGCTAAATTACTGGCTCGTCAGTGTACCGACAAACGAATGCGAACTGTGCGTTATCTATCATCTATCAATAGGGCTGTGTGGTGGCATTTTTACAAAAACCATAGAATAAATGTTTAAAATGTTTTTAAATTTTTTAAAATCTAAAAGTTTTGCATATAAGCATCTGGTTATGCGCATTGTTTGTGAGAAAGTTTATTTTTTAAATTTACGGGAAAAGAAGAATGATATTTCACTAAACTGTCATTTAGACCCTAAATAACATTTAGAATACATTTGGTTTTGAAGTTCAGGTTTGCTAACGTGAAGAACGCGAGAAAAGCAATGAGAAATGGCGCGAAATGGCGTGATGGCTCGTTTTTCGCGTTAGCAAACCTGAACTTCTGATGCTAAAAACTTTATGTGATGGTATTTTTTTGCTACTCTAAATGTATTGTAAGTGTTATTTAGGGTCTACACCTCCTTGCCAAAAAAATGGAACATGTACTTTATTTTAAAGTCAGAAAAATGAAAATTTCTTAAAAGCTTTAATATTGACAGACAAATTGTTTTGAGAGGATTTATAGGAATGGTAGAGCTATCATTTCGTGTAAAAATTGAAGATTGATTAAGTAGTTACTGAGAAAAAAAATTAAAACCACCATAATCAGGTTTTTGCAGTTTTGACAATATCTCGAGAACTGTTGAAGATAAAATTAAAAGTTAAACTTATCTAGGATGTTCAATTTCTCGGGTAACTTTTTTAAATTGGATGTATGGGTCTGCGAAACCCTCAAAAAAAGTCATAATGGAGCTATGTAATGGTTTTCAACAATCAAAATTTTCAAAAAATTATTATGACCAGAATTCTTGATGAATTAAGTCATACATTCTGGATGTGTTAGAGGTATGTACGCAGTTAAACATCTTGGAGTATCATTAGATTTGGAATAAAATTCTGGTCATAATGACTTTTTGAAAATTTGATTGTTGACAACCATTACATAGCTCCATTATGACTTTTTTTGAGGGTTTCGCAGACCCATACATCCAATTTAAAAAGTTACCCGAGAAATTGAACATCCTAGATAAGTTTAACTTTTAATTTTATCTTCAACAGTTCTCGAGATATTGTCCAAATTGCAAAAACCTAATTTTGGTGGTTTTTAATTTTTTTCTCAGTAACTACTTAATCAATCTTCAAAAATTTTACACGAAATGATAGGTCTACCATTCCTATAAATTCTCTTAAAATCATTTGTTTGTCAGTATTACAGCTTTTAAGAAATTTTCATTTTTCTGACTTTAAAAAAGTAACTTGTTCCATTTTTTTTGGCAAGGAGGTGTAAAAGACAGTTTGAACTTTATAAAAGCATATGTGCATATGAAAATACATATTTTCATGTAAAAAGATGCATTTTCTGCCTGAATCAAGCGTGTATGCATCTTGTGATATAGAAAAATTACATCTTCAAAACATTTTTTAAAAAAAAAGTATTTTTGGTTTTCCATGTTAAAATAACATCGCACAGCTCTAATTATCAGTACTAATTTCTGCACGGTTTTTATTTTGAATTGACGAGCTTCCTGGGAAGAGTATGCCTAGCGCACGAGAGTCAGGGAGCTTGGTAATTCGAATAAAAACAAGTGCTGTAATTTATTTGTTGTACAGTAGAGATTTTGTGACATCAGTTCTCATTAGCCTCGTTTATGGTGCTTGTTTTTTTTTTTTTTTTTTTAGATATTTGCATACCTACTGTGCAAACAAATATTATTATTTTTATGCTGTAATTAAACTTGTATTTTAAATTTTAAATAATCCTTAGAATCTGTTGCAAGTATGCGAGCGAATTCCAACCATCGGAACACAATTGAAGATACTCACAACAGTTAAAGCCACAATGCTCGGAGTTCAGGGTATGACACTGTTATACAGTAGGCGGGTTTGAAAATTTATTTAAACGAATGTAAGCACTCGTTTAAACTCGTTTAAATATCAATTTGCACGTTGTTTACACGAATTAAATTGTGTAAATGCCGTTCAACCGAGTTAAACGGAAACGGTCCATTTTCATTGTGCAAATGCACGTGCAATGAAAATTGGCGTGCAAAATGTTCTATTTGTGATACTTGTTTCAAATGTAAGTAGTCAGAATTGTTACTATCTAATGTTACTTTTGTTGTAAAAGGAAAGCGGGCAAGAACGATGCGCTTGCTAAGAAACATCTGCTCCATTGCTCAAGTACAGCGCGTTTATTTATTTCGGCAGCTATGTTTGTGTGAATTAGGGAATGCAGTCCCGGGATTCCCGTTCCCGAAATTTCGGGAACTCGGACAATTTTAAGGTCCCTAATACCTGGGACTGAAAAGTGAAAGTCCCGGGAATTACAATTTTATTTTGTTTTGGATATTTTTTTGACATTTTTTTTGTGTTTTGGATATTTTTGCCAATTCTATGTCAATCTTGACAATGTTATGTCAATTTTGGCAATTTTATGTCGATTTTAACAATTTCATGTCAATTTTTACAATTTTATATCAATTTTTATATTTTTTTGCAATTCTTTTGAGTTTTCGATTTTCGATATTTTTTTGATCGTTTTTAATGTTTTTTGACAACTTTATGTTGTTTTTTATGTTTTTTGACAGTTTTATGTTGTTTTTGTTATTTTTTGACAATTTTTATGTCGTTTTTGATATTTTTCCCCCCGGTTTTGTCTCGGGTTCCCGGGAACACAGTTTTTGGGTCCCCAAGACCCGGGAATGAAATTATTGGCCGGGATTGCATTCACTAGTGTGAATTGTGTGGAAATTCCTGTGTAAATGCATATGCAACTTTTTAACTCGAAAAGTCAGTCGTGCAATTGAAATTTTATACGATCAGTTAAAATCATCTTCGAACCCGCCTAGTGTATATAGTGTATATAAAATTATACTTTCTCAGAGGTACCGTTCTTTTTACTATTGTAAAAATTCAAATTTTATATATTTTTTAAAAAAAACTATTTATTATTATACAGCCCCAATTCCATCTCCAGATGGCAGTGAAATAATGTGCGGTAAATATCATCAAACTTTTTATTGAATTATTGTGAAATCAGAAATACCCGCATGTAACCTTTTTCAATTTTTACAAATTACTTTTTCTTTTTTTTATTAGGTACAGAAGAAGATCAAGAAGCCACGGAAATGTTGGTGGGCAATGCCCAAAACCTTATGCAATCAGTCAAGGAAACGGTTCGAGCTGCGGAGGCCGCGTCCATCAAAATCCGCACGGATGCTGGCATCCGCTTGCGCTGGGTTCGTAAGCAACCTTGGTACCAAAACTGAGTTCCTCATAGAACAACACTATTTCAAGTAAAATATTTATTTTTATGTATAAATCAATGCATTAGTTTGATACAGTATGTTCACACTTCACATATTATATCAATTTACAATGTTATGTCAATATTATTTCAGTGCAGCTGGACAAAGTTGCATTGCAGTACATATTGTAGTTACAAACAAATCATTGTTTGTCTACACTTTTACTTCCAATTTGTTTATTTTTTTGATGTTATTATCAAATAAAAAAATATGTTCTATTTTTCTAGCAAAAAAAGGAAATATTCAAAAAATAGGATATTCCATCGTTTGTATAAATTTTACAAAGGTTGAATATTTCACTCGTTATCTAAAATTGATATTTTTATTTTAGGATTGTTTTGGTTTAATAAACAAAAATCTGTATTTTGTTAATTTTTTTTCTTTCATTTACACATTATTTATTGTTAGTACGTATATACTCGCGTATAAGTCAAGGATTGTTGGACCAAATTTTGGTCTTTTTTTTCCAAATTCGACTTATACGCGGGTCAAAGAAACAAGAATTTTTTAGAATTTTACAAATCACATCCGTAAACGTGCAGGTCACCCCGTAGGCTACCTACGGGGTGGCCTAAACGTTGAACGGACGTGATGCATTCATAAATTTAAATGAATTTGCAGGAATTTAAAATGAGTCAATGCAAATGTAAACCAAGTTCATATGCATTATTTTTTTTTAGTTTTTTTTAGTTTTTTTTTTAAAACTTAAAACGGCTATTGACCGGCGTACAAATCAAACCAAATGAAATAAAAAAATAAATAAATAAAATTTAAGGGGTCGACTTGTACGCGAGTCAATGGTTTTTGACCCGTTTTAAGTCGGGGTCGACTTATACGCGAGTATACACGGTAATAAATTTTAGTTATACGAATTTGTTTCTAAAATAATTAGTCGAGAACCAGACTTTTATGTATATATTCAAAATAGTATACCATGGGCTATTGTGCTGAGCTGACTTTATGTTTTCTCAGAAAACTCACATCAGTAACTTCTTATCAAATATTAAAAGTCATGTGAGATTAGCTATACAATATAAGACCAAATGTCATCTGAAGTATCAAACAGCCCCAATAATGAATTCCCTACTCTCAGCCATTACAATTTTCACCAGTTTGACACTGAATGCGAGTACATCAAGCACTTTATTGCCATCAAGCTGCGCTGAGATTCTCCTGCAAGGTAATGTAAGTAACTATCCAAAATATCCACTTCACAGACTCACTTTCATACAGGAAATACTCAATCCGGAATCTACACAATTCACCCACGGCCATGGTACGGCCCGTACCCTTTCCAAGTGTATTGCGATATGAAAACTGATGGCGGAGGATGGACAGTAAAAATATACGATATGAAAAACACATTATTTTCACATTATTTTCTTTATTTTTAGATGTTTCAAAGAAGAGATGATTACGAAATCCGTCAAAACTTTTTCAGGAACTGGACCGATTACAGAATTGGATTTGGTGATTTGGACAAAGAGTTTTGGTTAGGTAACGACCACCTTTACATTCTGACCAATCAAGACCGCGTCACTCTTCGTGTGGATTTGGAAGATTTTGAAGGAAACGCAAGATATGCAGAATACAAACAATTTCAAATATCCGATAATCGAAATAATTATAAAGCAGTCATCGCCGAATATCAGGGAGATGCTGGCGAGTATAAATTGACGACAAAATATATTTTATTTTTTAGTTATAAGTTTTATTTCTTTACTTCGTAGGTGATGGTATGAATTATCTAAATGGAGCATTATTCACAACTGTAGACAAAAATGATGGTAACAAATGCTCCGAAAGATTTAAAGGCGGATGGTGGTACACTAGTTGTCACGCTTCAAATCTCAATGGATTATACCTGAAAGGAAACCACTCGACTTATGCCAATGGAGTCAACTGGTCACCGTGGCTCGGACAACATTACTCCCTTAAAAGAACCGAGATGAAAGTTCGTCCAATTAATTTTGCGAGTCAAATTTTCATCTAAATTCATTGAATTTGCATTGAAAATATAGAAAATATGGTAATATTAAAAAATGTATCCAGAACTCGTAATTTAAACATTCCACTTCCGTGATTCTAGAATATACAATCAGTTGACGCGGGATATTTGAAATCTTCTATTGTTTTTGGGGCTGTGACTAAATGGGAAATTTTTTTGGGACTTTTTGATTAGTGGAAACGTGATCTCCTGGTCCCCCTCTACACCCCCTATTTCTGTGTAACATGACTTCTGAAACACCCTGTGTATACTGTAAACTGGGGTAACTTTGATTTTCGTGACAAAATTGATCGATTGAATTTTTTTGTCAATTGCATGAACATTGTTGGCAAAATAGATATTATAACTGATTATAATACCTGTGATCAATTATAATTATGTTTTGGAAAATTAAACTATTTTTTTGGAAGAAAAAAAAAATTGCACTTTGAAAAAATTATAAGTTGCATTTTTTGATTACAATTTTTTTTTTATTTGCTAAAACGTTTTTAAAAAGGAAAACAAAAAATGATAAAAATTAGTGTATGAACAAAGTAAAATCATTATTTTACCAAAAACCAGTGATTGATCAAAGTTCCTACCCCCACACGAGGGGTAACTTTGATCTTGATGTTTTTTTTTGTTTTTTTTTAAAAAAGGGGTTAAAAATTAAGCCAGGATTTTTTGAATGAGGGTAGCCTTAAAGTACAGATAGGGACGTACGTTTTAAGACAAAATTCCGATTTTTATATCTAAAACTCATGACCAGGCATCGTTTTGAAGTTGAAAATTGATCAAACTAACCTCGATTTACGGTTACTGTATATCGACAGGATAAAAAATGGTTTAATTTTTGAACAGATTTCTTAGAAATAAATAAATTTAATATTTAAAATATTTCTTATAAAATATAATTTTAATTAGGTACTACACTACTTATTTGAGATGTTGGAATTATAAATATAAAATAAAAATTAATAGATCCGGTAGAATTAAATATTAATTGACTAATGGCTGCATGAAACATTAAAAAACTTTCTTCTATTCTATGCAATGTTTTTGATAGCTGAAATTATATATAAATCGAATAGTTATTTGTTGAGTTCAGTATAGCAGAAAATTAAAAGCTAATACGATGAAATCACTCATGTATTTCGCGTTTTTTGTGTCTTTGTTTGGTGTCATCATTCACTATAATTGGTAAATATGATTTTTACCTCATATACGGGTAGTGTTGTCATTATTCATTTTAAAGTGTTGAAGGCGGTGGTTCTTATTGCCGAGTTAAATACGATCCATGCCAGTGGGGCTATCAATGCTGCTCAGGAAATTGTATTAATTGGGATTATTGCGGCGACGAGCTTTATAATAGTAGAAGACAACACGCCATTGGTATTGGTGTATAATGCTGTTGAACGGATTGTGTTATTCCATAATAATAAAATAAAAATTACAAGAAATCATGCTATTTATTTATTTATTTATTTATTTATTTATTTATTTATTTATTTATTTATTTATTTAACTAATCTTAAATAATCTGCTGAGATTCCAGGATTCCGCTTTTAGAACCTCTAAAATCCGCTATTTTCGATTTTCGCTGAAATCGAAAATCGAAAATAAATCTAAAAATAACCATAACCTAATGAAATTTGATTCAAAATTTTAGATACAGTATATCTTTATTTTTTCGTGTTAATATTATCACAAATATAATATTTTTTTGCAGTGAAAAATAAATCTAAAAATATTATTATATACATATTCCATACTGGACAAAATTAATACAAAATATGAATTCTTCATCAGTATTCAGTCCCTTGTGATTGTAATACATTTTGGTTTAATCAAATAAAACAAGAAATACGTGTTTGCCTTTTCATAATTTTGAATCTGGTCCATCTGCAATAATTTATTAGTTTAATTAATTAAGAATTAAGAAAGTATAAAAAAATCCCTCAAGACTAGACGTATACCGACATCTCGGGTTAAAAAATGTCCAATCATGAACGATTTTACACTGAACTTGTGATCATTGGGGTCATGCAATCCTATCATGGGGATGATAGTCATGCACCGGACATCCAAGTCACAATGGAAACAGAAAAGACATCGTATTATTGGGTTTTGGCCTTTTAAAAGTGTTGTCTAGGAGTTGGCGTCGCTTCCCTGCATCCCACGTCTCGGTATCACCAATTGCGCTTATCTAAGACCGACCCACTGCAAGGTCAAACTCTTACTAAAAACCATGCTGTAAGTTTACCTACAGCCAGTTATGTTCCCTTCAATGAGGCTTCATCGGGTGGGACAGTGGGCAGAATGAGCCAGTGCTGAACACAATGTGTTCAGCTTGCCTCAGCCTCTTTTGTATTATCCCCCTGGTGGTTGCTGGACGTTGGTCAACCATGATTGGCCATTTACCATTGTCCATTCAACAGTGGGGACATTTGGTGTAGAGTGCGGCAGTGACCAACGGTCACAAACTTTTAAAAATAAACACATACGTGGCAATTTTCCTAATTTCCACAGCGTTGTTGCATCTTCGTTATAAATTTGCACTTGTTTTAAAATGGATTTATCTATATGAAAAAAAAAAAAATACAGAATAATAAAAAAAACAAAAAAAAAAAACACTGCATGAGAAGAAAATATTCATATTTACCACCAGTGTTTAAAAAATCTTCAATTACAGAATAAAATAAAGAAAATGGAACAGCAAGATTTACAGTCGGATAAGTTATATTCGTCTTATTATCTCTAAACAAACAAAAACAATAAAAAAAAAAAACAATATTGTCATAAATAATTGAAATACGATTATTTTTCCGTACTTGGCATTGCACACAATCAGACCCAGTGGATGACCAGTAGCGGCCGACAAGATGAGGCCCCCACTCGCCCCACCAAAGACCGAACACGTAGTCAATATCATAACGGGGCTTTTGTTTACATAAATGACCTTCGATATCACGCCACTCATTAAATTAACTCCTGCGCGGCTCGATGGTTGGAAAATGGCAAATCCGGCTGCTAAAACATCATCTCCTGTAAAATATATATAAAAATAAATTAATTTGCATTTTTTAGAAATTCACTTTTTATACCGACTGTAAGCTTCGGTTGATTAAACGTCGGAATTTGATTCAATAAATCGACTTTTGCTGTAATTTTCAGCACGGCAATGTCGGGTATTTCGTTTTCTGGTGTCGCGTACAGAGTTTCCGCTTCAAACTGTCGGATTTCTGGATAATGAACTTCTACTATCACTAAAATCCGATAAAATTCGATAAAATATGATAAACTGATTGTAATTAATTCATAATCACCGGAGTCTGCATTTCTCACCACGTGAGAACAAGTCAAAATGATTTTCAGAGATTTATCGATTATGATACCGGATCCCCAAGCAGACCCATTTTTAACTAGCACAATTGAACGTATAGCATCACTCAAAATCGTTTTGGGGTGCAGACCTATAATAAACAATATAACAATGAATTTGTAAACTGGGTCAAGAAGAATTGTACCAACAAATCACAGTGCTATCGATGATTATCGATGATCTCATATCTCACCATCGTAAACACTGTTACGTACTATACGGACAGTATAGTACGTATAGTACGTTAGTACGTATAGTATAGTACGTATAGTACGTTTTTACAGTATATTTAGTTCATGTTTTGATTCCAGTTAGCAGTCTCTGTTTGACTGTTCAAAGTGCAAAGGATGGGTTGGGATCCGGACAACTTGGCAAATGTCAATTGGACGAAGACAATTTGGGCGAGGACAATTGGGCGAATGTAAATTAGGCAAATGGGTCAATTGGACAAATTCAGGAATTTTGGCAAAATTGGCAAACCATAAGAAGAACAACTAAATTTCATCAAAAAAAGACAAATTTTTGCTTCTTTTAGTGTTTATTCTTGAGTTAGCACTTTGAAATGGTGAAATTTAACCAATTTAAACCCATTTCTTATATTCACTAAATTCGCCGAGTTGTCCTAGACCTGGATGGGTCTGCTGATGAGATTTTCGATAATCGAAAGCACCGTGATTTATTGACGTGTCTGTATAATTGCCATTCAAAAACAAACTTTATTTTAAAAGCAATGGCACGTATTAATAGATGTTTTATGAAATTTACAAAAGAAAAATTGTAAATTTCAACCTGTTGAAATTGCCGGCAACATTGGATATTCGAAATGTCGCATTAAATCCGAAATGATGTAATCTGCAGAACAAACCACCGACAATCCGATTAGATCCCGCTGTTTCCAACTCAAAGATGCCATCACCATGCCAACCCACAACCTAAACACAAAAAAAAAAAAAAAAAAAATTTAAACATTCGAAGTATTAAGAACAAAAAAAAATAGGTAAGTGTTTCTTTTAGGGCCAACTCTCCAATTTTGATAAAAATTACCTACCAGACATAGTTTCATGTGCAAATACGAATCCGCAATCCGTTTTTGTCGGAAATGCGTGGAAATGTCTTTTTCCCAAGTGGTGATTTGGCATGCATGTTGAAAAACCAGTCCTAAACTGGCAGGATTAATGGCAGAACAGACCCCAAGTCGCCACAGGTATTTCCAAAGGCATTTCCGTGCGTTTCCGACAAAAACGAATTGCAGATGATTCGGAATCTGCACATAAAACAACGTCTGGTAGGTGCCCCTAAAAGACACTTTAGCCCAATAGATAACTTTAAACCTTTTTCCATTTTGTTCAACGAAAACAAGTCCCCCTTCGGACCCCGGCGCACACCGGGCGTCGGCCAACATGAGCGGTCCGCGCTTGTTCACTATAATCCCTCGACTGATAGAATTCATAAACACAGCTGGACTCAAATCCGCAAACAAACTGCTTTCGCAAAGTATTTTCTCACCTTGCCTGCCAACTTTAATACATTCGCAACATTCGGCTAAAACCTGCTCAACCAAACGAGGTAATTGCGATTTGTCATTTTTTACATCGATATATTCCAAAATTGGATAACTTTCGTCCTGTATTTGTAACAGAACAAAAGCCATTCTAAGTTTCAATTGCTGTTGGAAACTGGAAGATATTGGTAAGTCCATTGGTCGCCACCAGTTGTCGCTAGTCAGTTTTTTCAATTCGCTTTCTAAGCATTGAGAGAAACAACCCGCGACGAGTTTGGCTTTATATTCGTGGAATTCGGGTGTTCCATCCACATTTTTTTTCTCTATCAACACGTTAAACGCAGCATGAATGGAAGGTGATATTTTTTGCAGTTCTAGATCGTTATCAGCGAAGCCGATGAGTCGACTGATACGCGATGTGATGTTGTTGATGAGTCCTCGTTGTTGCTTCTTGTAGTCGTGAGGTGACAGCACCGCGCCGGTGGTTAGAATGAGTCCGTGTTTAGAGCTCAGTGAAATACCGCTGCAACTAGTTGAGAATTTTGCTCGAGAAGAGTTGCTATCGGCTAAATAGTGGCCGGTGACGACGACTCCCTCCAATCTGGATGCCATTTTGAGTTGTGCTAAAACCCGGAAGGCAGGAAGTGAACTTTCAGACATCACTGATTTGAAATCTGGTTGAAATTATTTCAAAAGGTTGCTACTCCGGACTATGCTTTTAGTTAATTTTTGATGATTTGCTTTTTATTTCTATGCCTTTTTGGTGGATTTTTTTCATGCTTTTTTTGGTTGAATTTTTTCATGCCTGTGTTGTGTACATATGCATGTACGTAAGTCGTACGTGCAATAATGACTTACGTACATGCATATGTTCTGATTGGTCAGAGATTACTGACCATCTGTATATATGTCACTAGTAATACAAGCCGACCCCTGTCCCTTGTAGTTAGCTGAGCGAGCTTGAGTGGGCTGAGTGGGCATCAATGTTGATCACAATGTGTTTTTTGGACGTTCATCTACGCGTTTACTGTACGCGCACATGGCGTGACATTTCAATTTTTCGTCACACGATGGCGTCATCGGTAAATTTTCTTAAAACTGTTATATTGTAAAAACTACTTGGCCAAACTTGCTGAATTTTACAGGGTACCAAGATTATATTGTTTCTGAGCTGTGTGCCAAATTTCAACTCAATCGGATATATATTCGATGAGAAACAGCCGTCAGTCAGAAATCGGAGGGAGATCTTTTGGGCAGGTGTATGCGACGGGCGTATTAAAGCTTCGCTCGCTCAGCAATTACCTAATTTCGAGTTTGGTTGTCATCGGCGACGCCGTGTTGCCACAAATTCAAACAATTGCTGCCAACTCAAACAATACGAACCCCGTTGTGACAAAACCACCATACCACGCGTTTCAATGGCCGTGCCGTTGTAATGAGGTTTGGACGCGGTCATCTGGCGGCAGGAAGCGACAATCGCCGTTTTTTAACAACGCATAGTGCAAAACTTTTATATACCTGAAGCGAAGTGAGGGGCTACCTGGTTGTTTTTAATAAACACTTGTTTAGTCAATCATTGGACTGATCAGTCATTCATTCCTGATAATACAATGCCTTTTTGGTCGATTCTTTTTGGTTGTTTTTCTCTTTTCAAGACTCATTATTCGGCTCAATATTCGACCGTCAAATATTGAATTTTAATGTTTGACCGAATACCGAATGTCTGTTTTTCAGCTGAATAGGCCGAATGTCTACCGAATATTCGGTACATCCCTACCTAAAATGAACGTTAATTTTCTTCTATTTTTTTTACACATATTACTGTAATGTACTCTACATTTTCTAATACTTTTTTTAAACCAAGGACTGTTAGTAGTCGTTGACATAACAGACTCTGACAATAATTAAAAAAGTAGGATATTTTGAAATGCAACTTAAAAAAATGTAATAAAATTCCATAATAGTTCCAGATATTGTAGCAATAAACAAACATGACAGTCAATAGATAGTAAAAAAAAAAAAAAAAAAAAATTAAAAACTGAATAATGTTTGCCATTTCTAAAAATGAGCGAAATGATTTTTATTTATTTTTTAAAATTTCCAGAACCCGTTAAAAAAAAATCATTTTGTAACCCGATCAAAGCTTGGTATTCCCCATGTTAAATACAAAGAGTTTACGTCACAACTGGTAACAATCGCGCAAATTCTCGATTTAGTCTCGCTTTTAGCTCGTCCGCTCGTTTTCACAACTTCAACATCGGGTTTTTTAACCCGAAAATATTTTTCCAAAAAAATCTCTAAAATAAATTATTTAAGGGTTTTAAACGATGCTTGATCCAATGAACGAATAAAAAAATGCGATGTCTCAAACACACAAAACAATAAAATTCACCAACAATCAACAAACACCAATCCTCATTATTGCTCGATCGTAAGATTTAAAATACGACAATTCTTTCGTAACGTCCATAATAACTACCTCGCATGAATCTCGTACAACTCGGTGCAAGGTAAAGCTATCAAACTGGTTTCTACATGCAACTTTTAATATACTCGGATGTCACACGACGCTCTGTGAGTGCCAGCATTGCCATCACGCCCGCCATGTCTCAGGTTCGTTATTTTTCTCATTCAATTCAAAGTTCAAATTGAAATTCTTTCAGAATGACTCGCCATCGACGTCAGATACCCACTTGGCTGTGCCCGGCACGCCGCCAGTGTTCACGCTGAATGGAGATGTCATCCAAATCGGTCGCCGCGGATCGATCATTCTCGATCAGTCGACGACGTCGTCGTCAACTCCGAGACAAGTTATCAGCGCGCCCAGCACTGTTGTCTCGTATTCCGATGTTCCGCTCGATCCCTGGTGCGACCCGGATAACCCGGTCGCTATCAACTTCCAGGACATCAGTGCGGCTGCTTACAAAATTAAAGATGGGATTATTAGAACACCGTGTGATGTAACTGATATTAATAAATACTAAAATGGGGCGGATCCGAGGGGAGGTCAAATCGGTTTTTTTTTGTGCAAAAATGGGTTTTTTTGTACAATAAAGCTGTTTTTTTTGCTTGTGCAAAAATGCTGTTTTTTGTGCAAAAATACTTTTTTTATGGAAAATGGTTTTTTTTGTGCAAAAATGCTGTTTTTTGGGCAAAAATGCTGTTTTTTGTGCAAAAAAATGATGTTTTTTGTGCAAAAATGCGTTTTTTTGTGCAAAAGTACTTTTTTTTTATGCAAAAGTACTTTTTAACAGCATTTTGCATAAAAAAAAAAGTATTTTTGCAAAAAATGCTGTTTTTCTGTGCAAAAATGGTGTTTTTTGTGCAAAAATGCCGTTTTTTGTGCAAAAATGCTGTTTTTTATGCACAAAAAACAGCATTTTGCAATAAAAAAAAAAGTATTTTTGCAAAAAATGCTGTTTTTCTGTGCAAAAATGCCGTTTTTTGTGCAAAAATGCCGATTTTTGTTCAAAAATGCTGTTTTTTGTGCAAAACAGTATTTTTTGCATTTAGACTAAAATGGCCCCCACCTTGTGTTGTCCAAAAAACACATAATTAATATCAAATCGCACTTAATTTCAGTTATCACACATGTCATACATGACCGGAATGGACATTTTCTTCAAAAAAGAGTTTCTCCAATACACCGGGAGGTAAAAATCTCTTTCTTTTCCTTCAAAAACAAAAAAAAATAAATAAATAAATAATAATTTCGTCATTCATATTAACACAGCTTCAAAGAGCGAGGAGCGCGATACACACTTCTCATGCTCACCCCGGAACAACAAGAAAACGGCGTGATCGCAGCATCAGCGGGCAACCACGCTCTCGCACTCAGCTACCACGGCCAAGACCTAGGCATCCCAGTGACAGTAATCATGCCGAGCATCGCCCCGATCATGAAAGTCCAAGCCTGCTCCATGTACGGCGCTGATGTCGTCGTCAAGGGCAACGACATCGGCGAATGCAGGGCCTACGCATTGAGAATGGCCAGAGATCGCAACTTAGTTTACATAAATGGGTTTTTACAACAAGAAAAAATAATTATTTATTAAATTATTTGATTTTCAAACTCCAAAGATACGACCATCCTCACATCTTGGCCGGTCAAGGCACACAGGGGATAGGAAATAGTGGAACAAGTAAAGAACATCGACGCCATAGTTATCCCTATAGGCGGCGGAGGACTCATAGCTGGCGCCGCGTTGGCCGTCAAGAATTTGTGTCCAGACATTCAAATAATCGTTAGAAAATAAATGAAATTTTATTTATTTGATATGATTTTTATATAATTTGAATTTTATGTTTTATTAGGGCGTGGAACCGGAGAGTTGTGCAAGTTTTAAAGCTGCTTATGAGGCTGGCAAACCAGTTTACACTAAAGCATCATCAACTATAGCCGATGGTGCGATCATGGACTGGATTGCCAACTGTCTTATTACGCTATGAGCTGCCATTAGCTTCTGAAAGTATATATTGTGGCATCTTATTTTAATCCTCTAGTCGAGCTGAGTCGAAAAATCATCGTTTCGTAGTCAAAAAATGTGCGCAACAATACAAAAACCCAAATGTAAAGAATTTTTTTAAATATTTTACGAGCATTTTCGTTCGTTAACAATGGCACGCACATTTTTGGACTACGAAGCGATGATTTTTCGACTCGGCTCGACTAGAGGATTAAAATAAGATACCACAATATATACTTTCGGTACAATGCATAGGTCATTAACCAATGGGAGTTTCGTGCACGAATTGTTAAATAGAGTTTAAGTACATAACCGCTGCGCTGCGCTGCATGCTAACGGCAGCTCATAGCATACGGTTGGTAGCCCGGAGTCGTAAGTCCTTGATTTAGGAGTATAAAATTGAAATTTCAGGCTTGGCTGTGCCAACTGTCGGCGTTAATGCATTCGCTACGGTCGGTAACTTGATCGACAAGATAGTAACGGTGAGGTAAGATGATAAAAGAGAAAATTTATTAAATAAAAATTGATTTAATGTTGGTTTTATTTGGTTTTAGTGAAGAAATGATAGCTATTGCCATTCTCCGACTCGTCGAACTTGAAAAAGCGGTTGTAGAGGGCGCAGGCGCTGCGGCGCTCGCTGCCGTTTTGGCCGGAAGTTTACCAGAATTGAGAGGGAAAAGGTGCATAAAACATTGTAATATTTATGAATTTTTTATTCATTTTTATTCGTGTAAAAATATAGAGTCGTGATACCGCTATGCGGGGGTAATATCGATACGACTGTTCTCGGTCGCTGCTTGGATCGCGGGTTGGCGGCTGATGGGCGGTTGGTTAAATTCACGGTTTCGATTAGCGATCGACCGGGCGGAATAGCGGAAATGACCAAATTACTCGCTGATTTGGGAATTTCTATCAAAGATATAGTGCAGGAACGTGCGTGGCTTAAACACGATATATTTAGCGTCCAGGTAAGGAATTATTTTTAGTTTTTATAGTATTTTATTTGAATTTTTTATTTTTTATTCACTTCGATTGTAGGCGAGTGTCGTCTGCGAGTCGAGAGATAAAGAACATGCCGAGGAACTGCGCCGAGCATTGATTGGTCGTTACAAAAATGTTAAATTTGGATCGAATGGCATTTAAATTAAATCTACTCCATCATGCACAATGTTTTTATCTTATTTTATACCGTACATGTAGTAAAAAGATAATTAAGAAATAAATAAATTCCCACAAGATGTCGCACTTAGTTATCTCAACATGGCCGTGCTACGTGTTGGTCGATTAGCGGCGAAGGAGACGGCGTTATTCCTCTGCGACATGCAAGAAAAGTTCAGGCCAACAATAAAACATTACCCGGCGATTATACACGTGTCCAACCGGTTATTACAAGCCGTAAAAATGCTCGACATGCCCGTCATTGTGACCGAACAGTATCCAAAAGGTGAATAATAATAATTAACATAACAAAAAACATTTCAAATGATTAAATTTCGAATATTTATTCATTTATTTTATATATAGGTTTAGGGCGCACGGTAAAGGAACTAGGAATAGATAAATACGGACTGAAACCGTACGAAAAGACGCAGTTTTCGATGATGATTGATCAAGTTGAGAATGACCTACAGAAGCAGTCGATCAAATCCGTGTTAATTTGCGGAATCGAGGCTCATGTTTGTGTCCAGAACACCGTTCTACATTTATTAGAGAAGGGCTATGATGCTCACGTGATCGTCGATGGCTGTTCGTCGAGAAATTTAGTCGATAGGCGAGTCAATAAAGTGGTAAAATGTGATGACAAATGTGTGAGTTTATTATGTTTGTTTTTTTATTTTTATAGAAAATATGCATTTATAAGAATGCAGCAATCCGGGGCGTTTTTAACGACTTCCGAAAGTGTTATATTGGGGTTAGTTTGCGGATCCAGTCATCCAAAGTTCAAGGAAGTTCAGAAATTAATCACTCCGGCGTTACCTGATACTGGCTTGTGATACATGTAGTTACATTTCACCATAATAGATGGCGCTATAAGAACTAAACAGTAAAAGTTAATTGTAGGGATTTTTTTTTTTTTGCTTAAAAATGTAGCTAGAGGTCGCTCTGGGCCTAAAATGACTGCCGGAAGTGACTAATTACGTCACTAAACAGAAAAGTCTACTTTTTTTTATTTTTGCTTAAAAATGTAGGTAGAGGTCGCTCTGGACCTAAAATGAATACCGGAAGTGACTAATTACAACACTAAACAGAAAAGTCAGTTTTGAAAAGTAGTTTATTGTTAAGTGGCTTATCTAAAGTGACTTATCTGGCTTATCAATAAGTCAGCTTAAAAGGGATTTGACCTTGAACGCAACTTTCTTAAAAAATATTTTTACAGTTTTACAGACATTATTTTTTCCCATGATTACTTGTTCGTAATTGGCGTAAACACTTCGTAATCAAAAACATTGAAATTATATCCGCCCATTAAAATTGTCGAAGACGCATTTTCACCATCGTAAGAATGGGGGAGATTGGAATAACTATCCATACTGACGTTGCAGTTGTCGGATAAACATAAATCAGCGCCAGCTCCGAATATCGGCCCAAAAACTAAAAAAAAAAAAAATAAATAAATTATTCAAACAAATGTAAATTCAAATTGAATGCTAAACTGACTCCGGATGATGCGCTGTGGCGAACATTTTCTTGACAACGTCGAATTTAGTCGGCGGTAAATCACTGGAATTAATAAGAGAGAACAAAAACGCTTTTTCCGACGCCACGTAGCGGCCTTTCGACGACGTTTTACCCCATGCAACATCACTGAAACCGCCGCAAACCTCACCCTGAGTTCCCTAAAAAATAAAAAAACATCTTTATCATCCTGTATAATAATTTGCAAATAATAACTGCGAAGCCTTAGGTATTAAATTTTATCCACTTATCCACGGCAGATGTCGCAAAGGTTTTAGGAATTGGCTGGGATTAGGGGCCGTGTTTTTTAACCTTCCAACGACAGGTTTTTCCGGCTTGTCCTACTGACGCACCAGGAATCCCGCCTCATGCTGGATTCTCACTTGCGGTAAAATCGCGCGATTTTATTGTGTTTTGCGATTTTTTAAAACGTAATTTGCTTCATAATTGCGCTATTTTTAAAATTGAAAATTTTTCTAGGTTCCCACATGCAGCAAAAACACAGAAAAACCTTGAAAAATTTTTAATTTTAAAAATGGCGCAATTTTGACGTCAGTTTTCTCACAGAATTCGCACGATAAAGCGGAAAAATCGCAAGTGAGAACCCAGCTTTAGAGGAATCCCAGGATTCGTCATCTCAATCGGGATTCAGACACATTGACTCTCTCCAGGATTTAACAGGATCTGGGATTTGGGATCTCGGATTTGTTTTATCGGAATTTAACACATTTTCACGGGTTATTAAGGCCAGGGATTTGATTTTACAAGATTTCACGAGATTTGAATTTTTCAAGTTACGTAGTAACGGGTAACTTACTAAACTCTATCCCACAATTTGTGCACGAAACTGAGACGTGAACTTTTTTTGAATTGTACCGAAAGTATATATTGTGGTATCTTATTTTAATCCTCTAGTCGAGCCGAGTCGAAAAATCATCGTTTTGTAGCCAAAAAATGTGTGCAACAATACAAAAACCCAAATGTAAAGAATTTTTTAAAATATTTTACGAGCGTTTTCGTTCGTTAACAATGGCACGCATATTTTTGGACTACAAAACAATGATTTTTCGACTCGGCACAACTAGAGGATTAAAATAAGATACCACAATGTATACTTTCAGTACAATGCACAGGCCATTAACCAATGGAAGTTTCGACGTTTCGCGAACAATTTGTTAGATAGAGTTTACTTAAACAAACCATAACGAGTGTGTATGTCGGACAAATTCCGTCGCAATGTCGATGAAAAGCGTCGGCCGAATACCCGTGCGACGAAGCGCGGTACAACAGCCGCCATTGTTGTTTGCACACGCCGTACCAGGAGTTGAGCAGCCGTTGAAAGTGGAGTTTGTCAGCAACTAGAATCTCACTGCCCGGAAACATCTTCAACGAAACTCTCGGCTGAAGACGTTTATCTTGAGGGTGGTTGAACTTCGTGGGCAAAGCTGCAAATCGATATCTAAAATATAAAAAAAATTTAAAAATTACAACTTATACGACTCCCTAATGAAAATTGATGTAAAATACCTTTCTAGGGATAATTCCATGGGTACTGCACCTGTCGGTTCGACCTCTTCCGCAAAAACATGGCTGTCAATGAGTAAAAGACGAACATGACTGATGACACCGGCTAGATGTTGACAGACTCTTGCACGTTCCTCCTCTGTCCAGTGAGCGACGGGTTGAGTGACACCTGCCTGGTGTTTGGCCCATGTGAGAACAGCCCGCCAGACGTCTTCTTCCTCCAATGACAACTGACATTGAACAAATTAAAAATAAAAAAATTAAAAATAAAGATTGTTTAATCAGAAGTTATGTTATATCTTAGCGGCCATATTTATAACAAATCTTAGCTACGATCACAATTAGGCGCGTTCAAAGTTGAAACCATAATTTGACTTATCTTAATCTGGCATAATCCTAACTTATTGATAAGCCAGATAAGTGATTTAGATTGTGAACGCAGTTTTGACGTACCATTAGCGAACATCGTGGCCGACGTAGGTGCGTGTTCCACGGCCACGATGTTCGCTGACGTCCGTCAAAATTGTTGTCATTACTTTTCGCTATTTTTATGCCGATTTCTCATGGAATTGTTAGGGTGTTGTTGATGACATCCCCACTTACAAAATTTGTAGGTTTTATTTGCTAAAACCTCAGTTTGGAGTCGATCCAAAATGGCTGCTACTGAATGACTTATGTATAAGCCATGTCATAATCCACGATTGGTGTGACTTATCAAAAAGCCACTTATCACAGTTGACTTATCTGTTTAGTGACGCAATTTAGGTCACTTCCGGTTTGCCATAAGTAATTTTCAGACTTGACTTGAAAGTCTTGACATGAAAGTCTGTCTGCCTGTTTGTCGTCTATAAAAATCTGCATTTTCGGCATTTTCCGTTATGCGTAAACCGAAGTCGTAGGTAGGTAGGTAGAAAGGATCCGAGCTTGGAGTCAAGGGGTTCCCATTGTATCGAGTAGTTTTCAACACTTGCGGTCCATTGTATCGAGCTGTTTTTTCAACAATCGCAGCAACAATTCTTTTTTGCCCATTCGGCAGTGCGAATTTTGCACACAGATGGCGCCGACCATTTGGCATAGTTGTGACATCACAAATCCTGCAGTTTAATAGTTTGGCACAAAGGGCTGCAGACGAGTTGCCCAAAAAAAAGCATCTTTTCACAAACAAGGCCAACCAACAGTTTCTTAACTCCCGGGAAACACCGGTGACCCTGCTAAACTTTATCCAACAATTCGTGCAGAAAACTGAAAAGTGAACTTTTTTGCATTGTACCGAAACTATATATTGTGGCATCTTATTTTAATCCTCTAGTCGAGCTGAGTCGAAAAATCATTGTTTCGTAGCCAAAAAATGTGCGCAATAATACAAAAACACAAATGTAAATATTTTTTAAAAATATTTTACGAGCGTTTACATTTGCTAACAATGGCACGCACATTTTTGGACTACAAAAGCAATGATTTTTCGACTCGGCTCAACTAGAGGATTAAAATAAGATATCACAATACATACTTTCGGTACAATGCGTAGGCCATTAACCAATGGGAGTTTCGAGCACGAATTGTTAAATAGAGTTTAGTATAAAAAAATAAAAAAAAAAAATTGTTTATTCTTACGAAATCGGAAGAAATAAGTTGTATGAGAGCATCTTTAGTGAGGGATAGGAAGGCGGCCGTTTTGATGCATTCAGCTGCGTTTTCGCCAATGTATGCGATGCACCGGTCGACGAAGGAGCGACTCCCGCTTTTCGCACCTGAAAATTCAAAAGTGAATCAATGAATGAATGGCTGGATGAGTGGATCGATGGAGATGTGATAAATTTAGAGGGTGTTTAAGTTGTGTGCAGGTGTTTTCACACGCGTGTATAATTATTTTTGATGTACACTGTTGATGATGGTATGCAAGAATTTTTGTTTTTATTGATTTTAATCCAGTTTTCGTAATTAAAAGTTAATTGTGCGTTGGAAATAGGTTGAAGTAAATATTTTTTGCGGTTTTATCTGAATTGAAATTATTTCAGATTTTTAAATTCAGTAATTTTATGAAATTTCAAGAGATTTAAGTCCCTTTTTTATTATGGATTTTTGATATTTAAAATTTTTTTGAAAATTTATTTTTAGCCGATTTTCAGATAATTAGATGATTTTGATATTTCTAGATCAGTTTTCAAATTGAAATTTTTTAATTTTATAATTAAAAAAATTTCTTCGGATATTTTAAGACAATTTTCTTACAATTTCTTGACTATTTTTTGAATTTATGTGCTGTTTAGACCATTTTAGCTTTGTGTGTTCATTTTTAAACCTCTTTTAACAATTTTAGACAATTTTCTAACGATTTTAGACCATTTTCTAACAATTTTAGACCATTTTCTAACAATTTTAGACCATTTTCTAACAATTTTAGACCATTTTCTAACAATTTTAGCCCATTTTCTAACAATTTTAGACCATTTTCTAACAATTTTAGACCATTTTCTAACAATTTTAGACCATTTTCTAACAATTTTAGACCACTTTTTAACAATTTTAGACCATTTTCTAACAATTTTAAACCTCTTTTTAACAATTTTAGACCACTTTTTAACAATTTCAGACCATTTTCTAACAATTTTAGACCATTTTCTAACAATTTTAGACCATTTTCTAACAATTTTAGACCACTTTTTAACAATTTTAGACCATTTTCTAACAATTTTAAACCTCTTTTTAACAATTTTAGACCACTTTTTAACAATTTCAGACAGTTTCTTAAATCATTTTTTTGACAAAAAATACAATATTTTTTGATATTTCATGATCTAAATCTCTCTTTCTAATATTTTTCTAATATTTTTCTAATATTTTTCTATTTTATTCAAAAATAGAAAACTCTAAAATAGAAAACAGAAAGCGAAAAAAAAAAAATATTTTGTCACCTCAAATCCCTCGTCAAAAGCCCCTCCCTCTCCCTCTTTCAATTTTATATATCATTTCTTTAAATGCAAACGAGTCTTCTGGTGACAGAACAAAGAATCACCATCCTCACAAACCAATCCCCGTTTCACGTTCCCGTGATTGATCTGCCCGTCCAGACTCCCTCCGCAGCTCCTCAGTCGTGATTTCTGAGCCCACCTTCAAAGTTTATTTCTATCTGCAAACGAGAAAAATGTCAACCGAGGCCTCGTAATTTGCCAAATTTACGTCCATTGTGTGACATGAAAATCGGTCACCTTAACTTGTTAGGGGGGTGGGAATGGGAAACGAGCGTGGAGGGGGGTAAGGAAGCAGCTGGCGGGATCCTGTTATTCAAAGGGAAAAAGGAGGGTAGAGGGTGAGGGCTGAAGAATGCGTTTGTGTGTATCTTGTCAAAGAAGGGGCTCACTCTTGTCTTGTGTTCTTCATCATTTTCCACCTAATTAAAAATCGCATGACTGATAAACAGTTGACAGCTCGACACAGGTACAAAAGGCCAGCTAAGAATTATTTGGCTTGTTTAGGATATTTGACGTTTTCACCATTTCAAGTCATGTTTTGGCCGTTTTAGATCATTTGAAGACAAGTTTTGGTCATTTTAGACCATTTGAAAACAAATTTTGAACATTTAAAATCATCTGGAGACAAGTTTTGGTCATTTTAGATCATTTAAAGACAAGTTTTGGTCATTTTAGACCATTTGAAAACAAATTTTGAACATTTAAAATCATTTGAAGACAAATTTTGGCCATTTTAGATCATTTAAAGACAAGTTTTGGTCATTTTAGATCATTTAAAGACAGGTTTTGGTCATTTTAGACCATTTAAAGACAAATTTTTAACATTTAAAAACATTTAAAGACACATTTTGGCCATTTTAGACTATTTGAAGACAAATGCTGGCCATTTTAGATCATTTAAAGACAAGTTTTGGTCATTTTAGACCATTTTAAGACAAATTTTTAACATTTAAAAACATTTAAAGACACATTTTGGCCATTTTAGACTATTTGAAGACAAATGCTGGCCATTTTAGATCATTTAAAGACAAGTTTTGGTCATTTTAGACCATTTTAAGACAAATTTTTAACATTTAAAAACATTTAAAGACACATTTTGGCCATTTTAGACTATTTGAAGACAAATGCTGGCCATTTTAGATCATTTAAAGACAAGTTTTGGTCATTTCAGACCATTTGAAGACAAATTTTTAACATTTAAAAACATTTAAAGACACATTTTGGCCATTTTAGACTATTTGAAGACAAATGCTGGCCATTTTAGATCATTTAAAGACAAGTTTTGGTCAAGACAAATTTTAAACCTTTAAAATTATTTGAAGATACAGTTTGGCCATTGCAGGCAAATGGCCATTTTAGACCATTTGAAGATATTTTTCTGATGTCACCAGATTCTATTAAACGTTTTCTGACAATTTAGAACATTCCAAAACAATCCTCTGCTATAGATCATTTTACGATTTTTTTTGCCATTTTATGTCATTTTCGGCCATTTTGATACCATAGAATTTTTGTCATTTCAGGTCATTTTAAGACTATTTTCTGCCATTTTAGGTCAATCTAGGACTCATTTTAGGACAGTTTTATGACCGTTCTAGGTCATTTCGGACCAATTTCATTGCCATCTACATTCTACAATCCTCGGACAACTCGGCTATGGGCGGGGGGGTGGTGCAGTCAACTCGAGGGCAGCACGCGCGAGTCCATCGCCACCTAGCGTGACGTTTCCACATTCATCGCCAAAGTCAGCAGCTAAATAAACAAGCGCACACGCTTTGAATTGTGGGAAACGGGGACCGATCAAGCAAAAACAAACACGAAACCCAAAATAACCGAAACCTGAAACGTGTAACCAGAACCAAAAGACAAAAACCAACACAATATTATAATATTCACCTGAAATTCTTTCCTGAGCTTCGATTGCTGCCGTTAAAAACGTGCATGCGCTGTGCACGTTTAGAGTTCCCGACACGTGATCCTCGCATGCCGCCCGCAGTTCGTCCACGCCCAATGCCTGCGCCGTGAGCAGAACCTCAAACACGATGTTATCTTGCAGAGAAATCTATGCAAATTCAATTCGAATACAAAATAATAATAAAAAAAAAAATAAAAAAAAACAAAATATTAAAACTTACTTTTCCGGTATAAATATAAAACAAAACTTCCCGAAAAACATCTCCTTGGAATTGTGGCAATCTGATCGGGGTCGGGGTACCTGGGGCACTCGGCGTCACCGTCGCGCCAGGAATTTTACATATTTCACCTCTTTTCACATTTTCGAAACTTTTACATCTTTTTAAAAAAAAAAAAAAAAAAAAAAAAAAAATTAAAGATTAAATGTAATCACTTAAGATCCCTTTTTATTTACAAAACAAGAAAACACAAAGTGCACGCGGAAGGCTTTGATCTCCTCAGGAGGTCCACCGAGAATCGCGAGTAAAATAAAAGACTTCGTTTTTCAGGAGAGAGAAAAGCAGCTGCATCCGAGCTCAGAGAGAGAGAGAGAAGGGGGGACCCTTCCCATTCCATCGATCGAATTTCACTCGCCCAGGTTTATCAGTGCACCAAATCATCCTTTTATCCACTCGCTCTGCACATCCGGTTTCTCATCCAATGCCGGAAATGATGAGCTGTCGACCAACAAGCTACAGGTGAACTAAACCAATTCTTCTCATATTCCTTTACCCCCCCCCAAAAAAAATTAAAAAAAATTTAAAAAATGTGAACAAGTGCGCAGGTGCATCGGACAGCGGGCGTTCCCAGTGGGTATATAAAAGAAATGAACTCTGGGATATCTAGATCGAATAACAGTCCCTTCTCTCATCTCTTTTCTCAATACACTCGATGTTTGTCGACACGATTGGTGTTTCGTGTACTCTGCCTCGATGATTGACACGACAACTGGTCGCGATGGCAACTGGGTAAAGAAATGCGGGTGTGGGTGAACGAGATAGACGAGCTGCTAATTTCCACCGAATGGAGGGTAAAATGGGGCGGGGAGAGCGAGTTTTACTGTGTGTTCGGACTCGCTCGTTGTTGGGATGCGGTTGTCATGACAACGACAATTACATTACGATGTAAATTCGAGCCGAGGTTTAATTGGGGCCAACGCGCGAGAATTAACACGAACGCCCCCTTTCATCGTCAAATACACACTACTACACCGCTTCCCCCCCCCACATCCCTCGCGTTCCATCATCAAGTTTGGATCACTGATAATGGTCACATTGTAACATGTATTTGTATGGATAAAGTATATATTTTTGCTATAAAAACAATATTTTGCATCAATAATCATTTTTGCCATCAATAAGAGATATCTGGCATCAAAAAGTAGCATTTTTGCATCATCAAAACGTAGCATTTTTGCATGATCAAAAAGTAGCATTTTTGCATGATCAAAAAGTAGCATTTTTGCATGATCAAAAAGTAGCATTTTTGCATGATCAAAAAGTAGCATTTTTGCATCATCAAAAAATAGCATTTCTGCATCATCAAAACGTAGCATTTTTGCATCATCAAAAAATAGCATTTCTGCATCAAAAAATAGCATTTCTGCATCATCAAAAAATAGCATTTCTGCATCATCAAAAAATAGCATTTCTGCATCAAAAATAGAATTTTTGCATCAAAAGATGGCATTTTGCATCAAAAAATGGCATTTTTGCTCAAAAGATAGGCATTTTTGCATCAAAAGATGGCATTTTTGCATCAAAAAATGGCATTTTTGCATCAAAAGATGGCATTTTTGCATCAAAAAATGGCATTTTTGCATCAAAAAAATGGCATTTTTGCATCAAAAGATGGCATTTTTGCATCAAAAGATGGCATTTTTCATCAAAAGATGGCATTTTTGCATTGAAAATAACATTTTTGCATCGAAAATAACATTTTTGCATTGAAAATAACATTTTTGCATCGAAAATAACATTTTTGCATCAAAAATAACATTTTTTTTTGTTGAAATTATAAAATTTCAATTCGCCATCTTTTCTTTTGAAGCTGATGATGGAAAAAGCTTTTCTCAATGCACGCGTTTCTCTTAATCGAATCAACCTGTGTGCCTTTCCTCTCGAGGGCCCAGACTCAAATTCAATTGCAGGTGATTCGGAGTTTCCTGGTCACGCGTCTTCTTTTGTCATCCGGTTGCCATGACAACTAAGCATCCTTTTTCCCCCATCCATACAATTGCCTCGTATGTACGACGACATCGCAATCGAATTTCCCAGCGTCTCTTCTCATTTGATCACACCCCCACACTATCTCGACCCTGCGTTCTCCTTCGCGACCCCCTGGAAAATTATTTCAGATCCTTTGACCAAATTTATTCTCCAAATTTCGGAAAATATGGATGCAACTCGCTCGCGTGTAAACTTTGTTGAAAATGCGGGGCATAGACGGACCCCGCGTTTCATGCCTCGACTCACTGATCCCGTCTGATGGCATTCTAAATCAGGCAACGAGATTAGCAATGCACTCCTTGTTTACTCCATTATTTTTTTTTTTTTTTTTTTTTTTTTTTGCTATACTAAGAGCAAAAGGACATCAATCTGGTAATAGAAAGCACACACAAAACTCTGTTTCTACTATAAATGTTGAATTGTGGGGATATTTAATGGAAGGAAGAGATAACATGAGGCAAAGGATGGAATTTGTAAAATAAAAATAAAAAATATTTTATTATAATTTTTTTTTTTTTTTTTTTTTTTTTAAGTGAAAATAAATGGGATTAGATCAGCAGATTAGGAAAGAAATGAGAAAAATGTTGATGGGTTTGTTGTATTGATTCTTGAGCAAGGCTGGTTGATTTAAATCAAAACGGTTTAAATCAAACGATTAAATCATGATTAAATCACTGCAAGAATAGCTTGATTAAAATCAAACTGGATGAATAGCATATAAAATCGTACAATTATCATTGTTTTGGTTAAATTTTTCAATTTTAATTTTAATTTTAATTTTACGTAAACAAATTAATAAATATAATAAATATAATAATAATAATATAATTAGATATTTAATAAGATAATTGTATAAGTATTACATCATTTTTTTAAAAAAATAATTTAAATAAATCAAAATAATCATGATTTTTTTATTTTTTTTTATTTTTTTAAATCATGATTTTTGATTTATTTTTTTTTTTTAAATTATGATTTTTGATTTATTTTTTTAAATCATGATTTTAGATTTATTTTTTTTAAAAAAAATCATGAGTTTTGATTTTTTTTTTAAATCATGATTTTTGATTTATTTTATTTTTTTAAATCATGATTTTTGATTTATTTTATTTTTTTTAAATTATGATTTTTGATTTATTTTTTTAAATCATGATTTTACATTTATTTTTTTAAATCATGATTTTACATTTATTTTTTTAAATCATGATTTTACATTTATTTTTTTAAATCATGATTTTACATTTATTTTTTTAAATCATGATTTTACATTTATTTTTTAAATCATGATTTTACATTTATTTTTTTTAAAAAAATCATGAGTTTTGATTTTTTTTTAAATTCATGATTTTTGATTTTTTTTTAAATCATGATTTTTGATTATTTTTTTAAAACCCTAATTTTGCCAACCCTGTCCTTGAGTTAAATTTACGCCCACAACTCATAAATGTTCAAAAAGACTAAAATGGAAACTATTTATGTATATTTGAGAAAAATATTATTATTAAACTTTTATTAAATAAAAAATAAATAAAAAAGAAACATCTCGTTAACTCAAATTTATCGCTGCGAGATATTTAAAATAACGTCTGTCTGATTTAGTGCATTGTAAATATCTCACTGGCGAATTTATTAGGCCACCGAGGGCAACATTAAAAATCTCCCCAATACATAATATTTCATAATAGCAAAAAAAAAAAAAAAAAAATACATATTTAATGATATGTAAATATTTTATAAACCACGAAAAGTCAAAATAAAACAGGTGGTCAAGATTTGACTCGACAATCATTCTTGACCCCAATTGAGAAACTCAACCCTGACATCTTCATAGCAAACTCCATTTTAAACTAGTGCAATGCAGCGCAGCACCGAACTGGAATAGCTGCCCCCAATTCATCCATCCGACCGGAGCTACGGAGTTACAGACTAGGAAACGAGAAATAAAAGAGAAGAGGTCGACATTCTTAAAAGCCATCAATTGATTGTCGAGGTCAACTTGAAGCGAAGGGAAATATTCAAAGGAACACGAGCATACACAGCACCTCATTACAGTTACGACTCTTCTCGCGTGGTTAATGGGCCGTGGTGGCATCACCACTACCCCGCCACTCACCAGAAAAGAGATTCATCTGCGGGCACGCGGCCAAAAACACCACTATTGGTGGACCTCCCTCGGCGACCCCCCACCACTACTTGTGGTCGTCGGAAGCATGACCCTACACATTGGTCAAAAGTGACAAATGACAAATATCATTCTTGAAGAAAAAAAGACATCTAAGCAAGTGGGGAAAGAAAAACAATATGTTGCTCATGTTCTGTGCTGTGCTAACAACATTGTTTTTTCTACTTTTTCTTCTACTTAGCTGAAAATAAAGTATGAGGAAGGTAGGTAATAAAAAAAAAAAAAAGATAAATAAAAAATGGTGGTTAGGGCTTAATTAGATCCTTGGGGATTTGACTTTTGTGAACTTTTAATAGGATGGACTTTTTTTGAGATTTTTTGGTGGGAAAAGAAGAAGAAAAAAGCTGAGACAAGATTGAAATTGGAGAAGTGATAGATGATGAAAAGAGATTTTTGAGAAAAATTGATTGGATGAAAATTTAAAAGTTAATTTTTTGCATATTTTACTTGAAAAAGAGATTTTTGAGGAAAATTGATTGGGTAAAAATTAAAAAGTTAATTTTATGCATATTTTACTTGAAAAAAAGATTTTTGAGGAAAATTGATTGGGTAAAAATTAAAAAGTTAATTTTATGCATTCTATGCATAAAATTAACTTTTAAATTTTTATCATCAAAAAATAGCATTTTTGTATCATCAAAAAATAGCATTTTTGTATCATCAAAAAATAGCATTTTGGCATCATCAAAAAATACCACTTTTGCATATTTTTACGTATTATAATAGCATATTTTACTTGAAATTTTCAATTAATATAATCACTTTTTGAAAAATTACCATTATTGGCATTATTAGGTCATTTTGCAGTATCAACATCATTAGCATTCTTTGCATCACTATGCACTATGCACCAAATAATGTTTACTACATGCATATAAAATGAAAATTTTATAGATTTACATAAAATTTTAAATACGTGGCAGTAAATTCTCTTTTTCACACATCATTATTATTATTATTATTATTAGCATCACTCTGGTCACAAATCTATATAGAAACCGCGTGCCTAAGTTGATGATTAGGCCGGACGTGCAGCGGAAAGTTCCCGTACTCACTCGCGCGAAGAGAATTCGATAACACCGGTGACAAAAAAAAAAAAAAAAAAAATAACCAAAAAAAGCGCATAATCGGTCCCACGCTTGCCGCCAGCGCATGGGGAATCGCAATTTTGGCATGAAAGCAATCATTCCCTGTCGCGGCAATGCATGTGTACACCGAGCCTCCTGACTCGTCCTTAAATTAAAACCGGTATCTAACACAAAATCTCCTGTAACTAGAATATTCACATCACAGGAAAACGTAAAAACATGTCACAACTGCTAGATAAGTACTAAATATAAATAAAATAAAAATTATAACAGAAAAATTAGCGTAAAATAATTGAAAAATCAGCAAAATTGTTCTAGCACAACGATTGTATTAATTAAATGGGATTAAGGTAGGCTGAAGATGAGGAATAAATGTGTTGACGTCATTTTTGTTGATTTTTCTGTGTTTTTCTATTGAAAAAAATAACTTTTTAATTTTGACGGAGATTTAGCTTTTTTCATGCGGGAGATGGATCACTTGATACGGCATGAATTTATTGAATCTCCGTCAAAAGTACAAAAATGATAAAAATGCAGTTTTTCTTCACTGAAAACATTTTTATACTTAAAAAATTAAATTATCACCTTTAATTTTTAATCTTAAAAAAATAAATAAAAAAAATGAGTTATTCCATCGAATAAGCCTAATAATAATCTATATTCAAGATGCGCAACAAATAACAAATTAACAGCTCATTAGATTTCTATGGGTGTCGAGCAGGAAAACTCGGGGGGCTACATTTCTGCAATTTCTATTTTGAATGATTCGTAGGCAGTGAAGGGTTACAAGATCATTTTGTGTGAAGAGAAGAGCGGAAATTGGTTGCAGCTTCGAGTTACAGATGGGAGAAAGGATGCAGCTAGAATCCATCTTGGGAGAAAATGAGTTTGCCAAGTGTTAATGAATGTCTCATTTCTCGAGTTACAAACAAAATTTACGACTCCCAACTTGGAAAACACAAAAATTCTCAACTCCCGAAAACCGTCGCGAGGAGGAGAAAAAAAAAAAAAAAAAAAAAAAAAATTATCCCACTGGATTATGCACGTCGTAAATCACCCATCACCCCCATTTCGCGAACCCCAAATCCCCTTTTTCTCCCTTTTCCTTTTCTCTTTCTCTCTTCACCTTTTTTTTTACGATTCAATCACGTGATAAATAAAAAAAAAAAAAAAAAAAAAAAAAAAATACAAAGATGGAGTTGAAAGGAAGTGACGCGTGGTCAGTTGGTCATCCATCATCAGTAGACCGCCATTAATCAACGTCAGGCACCCTGTTCGCAGGATAACGAGTTGACATGGCGAAAAAGGGACCAAGTCACGCGTCCCAACTCAAAACCCCAATTTAAAAGAAAAATAAAAAATAGAAAATGAAAAGAAAGTCGTTTGGGTTGGCGGTATATTTCCTGTCTGACGAAGCTACTCACAGAAAGTTAATACGGGCTTGAAAATTACTTGCAGATACTAGAATTTTGATTTTTGGTATTATGTGTGTATGTGGTCAATGGAAATCCATCATTCTATAGTTTCTGGTGATAACCTCGAACTACCAAGGGCGAATCTAGAAAAGGTACAAAGTGGGGACTATTCCTGTTCTGGTAGAATGTCCTAATAAAAATGGATTTTATTGGCCTTTTCATTTCTCTGTTTTTCGGTCACTTTCAATGTCAATAAGTGACCGAAAAACTGAGAAATGAAAAGGCCAATAAAATCCATTTTTATTAGGACATTCTACCAGAAC
>JH432015.1:0-13492 GCA_000239455.1 Strigamia maritima | reverse complement strand
TAATTTAGTTTAGTAAAGAAATTAACATACTTAATGGCTGGTGGTGGGTGACCTTGACCTACACATGATAAAATAGCTTGGCCATTGACAACTGCAGACACAATTTTTTCACTGTCCAAAATTTTTGCGGGGACATTTCCTTGGGATTCTGTAAAATCATCAATTGAATCATTGATTATCTTACACCTGTATCACTCACCTGTTACAAATAGTTTTCCAGCTGTAGCACTAGTTTTAACTTGTCCAGTCAGGCGATGTTTGGCTGTGCATCGGTAAGAATTGTCAGCATCTGAGCTGTCCACATTAAAGATTAACAAGTCTCCACTTTTAGTTAGAGTATACTTTTTATCTGAAAGATAGTAGTTTGGCTTTAGAAGATCATTTTATGGTTAGGGATGGCCCATAATGTAACGCAAGATTGGTGATTTTGAAATCACAGACGTAGACTTAAGTTTCTACTTCAAAATTGATTTTGAAGTAGGAAGTAACGTAACTTATAACGTAACTTAAGAAATTACGGCAACCCATGAGAAGACAGCTGCTTTTCGCAAAAAAAAAACGAGATGGAAAGAGAAATTGCGTGATTGGTCGGTTAACATTTACTGTCTACAAACAGTGTGAACAAAACCATTCGTTACTTTCCATAAGTTCCATTAAATTTTTGTAAGTTACGTTATGTTCAATGTGAACTAATCATAAGAACTTTCATGTTGTACTTACCATTAAAGAAGGAAGTCTTAATTTCTTGCTGGTTGTCTTTAATCCAAGTATCAACAATCACATATTTGCTAACTGTTCCCGATACTAGGCATTTAATGGCTGCAGTGCTGCCTTTAGTCGCAAAAGCGTCATAGACGTGGGGTTCAAATGGTTGATCCATGACTGAAGTGATAGTTTAGAGTTAATATGTAAAGTTAACAATTTATGGAGTTGTTTATCTAATTTACCTCCTTGGACGTGAACTTCTCGACTGATAATTGTTCCGGCTGCACGAGTTGCCATACATTTGTAGGTGACTGCGTGCACGTCTTGACGGTAATCTTTAGCTTCAAACGGTGGGAACATTAAAGCTCCATCATTTGTGACATGTCTCAATCGATTCACATTGGATACAGGAGTTCCATCAATCAATATCCAAGAAATATTCATCGGGGCATTTGTGGTGCATGGTATCTTAGTCCCAGTACTATTTGAAAATTCGACGCGAAATGGAGGTTCATTTTCGAATTGAAGAATGTGGAAAGAATCAGCCCAGCCTAAAAATATAGAAAATCAATTTTTGAATTTCCCACTTTTTATTTAACCACACACACAACAGAATCCTAGGCGAGGGAAGGGAAAATCATGTGGACACAGGGAACAACCTATGTGAGTTTTTTTCTTATTTAAATATTAAATTTTAAATTAAGACGTTATCTTACCTCGAGAGAAAATGGCAAAGAGTAAAATGAATACTCTGGTTTTTGAATACAGGGCCATGTTGAGGATAGCCTTCGGTACTCGGATGCCGTGAGATACAGCCAATAGCAATAGCTCGTAACTGGGTACAAAATTTGGATTTTATCTTGGTTGATAGTGAGTGATTGACATCATGTTGTTCGTTTATGTCGAGTCAAAGGTTTATTTCGAGTATTGAATCACATTAAATCAATTTTTTACGTATCTAAGTCCATATTACTACTCACTATAACAACATTCATAAATAAATAAATCTAAGTAGAAAATACAACACAACACACAATAACAGTAGAGAAAGACTGTAACGATATTCTAATACTAGACATTACATTTTTGTACTGATATAGTGAGATTCTACGCTAACTAGTGTGTCAATCGTGAAAAAGTTTATTTTTTATCAGTTTTTCCTTTTATATCCCACGGTGCATTATATTTTCCATTCATTTCGGCTTTGTCTTTAGCATCTTTAGCATCTTTAGCATCTTTAGCATCTTTAGCATCTTTAGCATCTTTAGCAGCTGCTTCTGGTGCGTCGATCAATGGAGGAAATGTAAAAGTAGTTTCAGCGATGCTAATTAGGAGAAATAAAATAAAAATTTTAAACTCCCACATTCCAATTATATTGGATGGATAGATAGATAGAATTGAGTTTATAGACGCAAGCGACGACTTAGGCCATACACGTCTTTAATCTGACATACTGAAACTGACATACTAAATCTTGTTGGGTCTATACGATTTTGCAATGGAAGAAATATTTAATTTGATTTATTTAACTTAATATTTATTTGATTATTAGAGAATTTATTTTGTGATTATATAATTGAAAATGTACTTTATGCGCCAAATTTTACAGCAAATTTGATTTCTATATCAGAGTTGGATAAGCTCAAATTTCAAGTTCACATGTTTAATTCGAAATTATCTGTTTACAAAGAAAACCCTGAACATCCATTGCTGATTGGATTAGAAAAGGATGGCCTTTATTGGTTGAGTAATACCAAGGTCAAAATATCTTTAGAAAACATGATTGAATCAAACATTAGAAAATCAGAAATGAATAAGAGATTAATTAGACACAAAAACACTAGATTAAGTGAACATGAAATGAATTGTGATGGTATTAATAACCAAACTGTAAAATTTACTAACCATTTGACTATTACACCTAAAAATGACTATTAATTGTCACAGAAATTTTCTTTCTTTCCAGACTGCTGATTACATGTATTCTCGTTTGAAAGGTCTCGGTCGAGATTTTTCAAAAATCTTGTCTCAAATTGTCGTGTATACGACTTGATTTGCACATGCACACTGCATGCACTACAACAATTGTCGTGAAATTCTGCCGCCATTTTCCCTTCGCTTCGGATGCAATGTTGCTAAATTGTGTTGATTTAAATATCTCAGGTTAGTTTTTTTATTAGTCAAACACCTTGCGCGAACCCCAATCCCAATACTTAGGCTTAATTTGTGATAAGGTGTCTAGTTCTGCTAAAAATTGTTGCCGCTGATTTGTGTGTCATATGTAACACGTTTCGTGACACATCGCAAACACACGATACGACATTTTATTAACGAGATTTAAAAAAACCAAATTTTCCAAAAATTTCGTTTTTTAAATCTTGTTTTCAGTTTCGTACGAGAAATCGCAAACTGTCTATTATATCGATTTTTTACATTCTTAAGTCTATTACTACTCCTGTACGGTAGAACAGCCTATATAAAGTAGAAAAAACAACACAACACACAATAAGTCAATAACAGTAGAGAAAGAATACTCTGGTTTTTGAATACAGGGCCATGTTGAGGATAGCCTTCGGTACTCTGATGCCGTGAGATGCAGCCAATAGCGATAGCTCGTGACTAGGTACAAAATTTGGATTTTATTTTGGCTGATATTGAGTGATCGACATCATGTTGTTCGTTTATATCGAGTCGAAGGTTTATTTCCAGTATTGAATCACATTAAATCGATTTTTTTTACGTCTCTAAGTTTATTACTACTCACTATAACAACATTCATAAACAAATCTATCTAGGTATAAAAAGCAACACAACACACAATAACAGTAGAGAAAGACTCTATGATAAATATTACGATACTCTAATACTAGACATATTACATTTTAGTACTGATATAGTGAGATTCTACGCTAACTAAAGTGTCAATCATGAAAAAGTTTATTTTTTATCAGTTTTTCCTTTGACATCCCACGGTGCATCATATTTTCCATTCATTCCGACTGTGTCTTTAGCATCTTTAGCATCTGCTTCTGGTGCGTCGGTCAATGGAGGAAATGTAAAAGTAGTTTCAGCGATGCTAAGTAGGAGAAATAAAATAAACGTTTTAAACTACCACATTTCAATTATATTAGAACAAACTTTTGAGTTCGTGCAGGAGGTGGGGGTGGAGGAACACTAAAAGTCATATCGTCCATTTTACGTTGAGGTGTAGCTTGGCCCTTAATTTGGTAAGCGGAGTTTCCACCGTAACAATCGGACATCGGCGGAGCGGTAGCGAATTCATGGTGAAATTGAGCATTGGTTGGGAATACTGCAGTGGCTAAGTATTAAAATTAGGCTAGATTTGAAGGAGTTATTGGTTATTATTCACCTAGTCCTTCCGGAGGGATACTGGCGCGGCCCTGTGGATAGAAGGGGACGGTCTGTAATATATTTTAGACACTAGACATGAAAAAGAATTATTATTATTGAGATTAAAAAATACCGTTACACTCATCATGTTGCCGAAGCCCATCATTGGGTGATTAGCGTGCAACAGTTCTTCGGCTTGGTAGTGATCTGAGAAGTGACCGGTGGCATAGGGGGCAACATCGCCTTTTCTCACTTAATATATATTTGTATTTTAGTGAATTAATTTGAGTTTATTAATTGCGAGTTACGTGAATTGTGATAATCGCTTCGTAAAGTTGATTTTCCAGGTGCGTATCCGTAGGTGCCGGTGTAGGTAGTGTCACTTCCGCATTCAGATTGGGGAAAGAATTGAGGAGCTGATTTGCGTCTGTGACTTTTTTTCGATTTTGTTGTTTGCTTGCAAATCCATACAATGACTACAATCAGGATGAGGATCAACGTGCCTGAGGTGACTGCGATCATGTGTTTGAGTTCAAACTTGAATGCGATTGGTCGGATGTTGGCTTCGTCCGACATAGTATCCGGGATTATGGTTGCTGAAAGAAATGGAAGGCCATAAATGGTACATTTTTTATTGGAGAGAGAGAGAGAGAGAATTATGTTCATAAGCGCAAGCTGCAACTTAGGCCATCTTTAATCATTACATACTGAAACTGACACACTAAATCACTAATTACCATATTCCCTCGGAAAGAACAGCATGCCGGATAATAGTAAATTCGACCGGGGTCCGGATAAAATGAGTGTTACGTTTCACAGCACGGATATCTGATTTTCAAAATCTGGTCAAACTCAGTTTTTCTGGCATGCCGTTCTTTCCGAGGGAATACGGTAAATCTGACAGAAACAAACACATTTGACAAAAAATTGTTTTATAAACAACATACCGCCATCAACTGCCAAAGTGGCGAAAGTGTATTCGGCCGCTGCGGTTCCTGCGCTGCTGTGAGTGATTATTCTTAAATTGTACCAAGTGGCCGGCGATAAATCTGATAATGAAAGTTTGTGTTTTTCCGATGTGATGTCATCGGATAGAAGTCTCCATTGAGCAGAATTTCGAGTTTTGTATTCTACTACAAAATATTTGATGGAACATTTGTCGACCAACCATGAATCGAGATTTATAGTGACGTAAGTCGATCCTTCTTCAATTAGTTTCGATTTAGATGGAGAAATTGGAACTGTACAAAAGAAATATCAAAAATAAATTTGATTTTTGGAAGTTAATCAGAAAATCCTTACTGCCTCCTTTAGTTCCTGCTGCGATGACCTGCGTTGCCTTCCCTTGCCCTAATTTGTTGTACGCAACCATGTACAGCTGATATTTGGTGCCACAATGTAAACCGTCCAAATGGTACGAATTCATCGCACCGTCTAAATCGATCATTTCCCAGTCACTTTGGTCGTGTTTGTAGTACAATTTGTAGCCTTGGATTGGACTTCCGGCATTTCTGTCAACTTTCCATTGCACGTCAATAGATGACGTTGTGACTAATGAGATTTCCACAAATGGAACTCCAGGAGCCGCTATAGAATTGATGAATTAGTAATTTGGTTTAATCGTTTTTTTTGTTGTGTTTTCTACATTGAATAATGAGGTTATAAGTGATGTAATCTTGTCCATGTTCATTTTGCACGTGGCAAGTGTAGTTATCGGAATCGTGTTCGTCCGTGTCTTTGATTAGCAGAGAACCGTCGCCCAGTGTCGCGTGTCTGGTGTCTAAATCTACACCGTTTCCACTCCCAAAAAAATTTGAAATAGTTTTTTAAATATATAAAATATCGATTCTTTCATTGACTATACTCACTCATCCATTTTTGTTGCGGTGGTGGCATTCCAACGCTTTTACACGCCAACAACACATCTTCTCCTTGAGTGATC
Organism: Strigamia maritima; assembly: GCA_000239455.1. Taxonomy (NCBI): domain Eukaryota; kingdom Metazoa; phylum Arthropoda; class Chilopoda; order Geophilomorpha; family Linotaeniidae; genus Strigamia; species Strigamia maritima. The sequence continues at coordinate 7,494 of JH432015.1, read as the reverse complement.
ACGATCGTGGTTCCGAATCCCGCAATCTTTGCAGCACCTGAAAATAATTCAATAATGTTTGAATTGGGTTTTTTTCAAGTGTTTTGGACTTACGTAATTTGCTGTTTGGCGATTGGGAAACGACTCGACTGCTCGCGCTTTCTCCGACCGAAGTTGAGGCTGTGAGCCACAATTGGTAGGTTTCAGTCGGTGTGAGATCAGTGAGTTGGTAGTTAGTGATATTGCCACGAATTTCGTGTTTTTTAATATCCTAAAGAAGAAAATAGAGTCGGGTTTATATTTTTCTAATTTCTTAAGGTGTTTGTATGACTTATGATGTACTTTACTAGTCGATCCGGATTGTTTTTCGTATACGGTGTATTTGGTTATTAGTCCATTTGCTCGATTTGGAGGTTTCCAAGCGATTATTATCGATTGCGCGGATACCGGGAATACTTTTACGTCGGATGGAGCGGAAGGAACTATAAACACAACAATTTAGTGATATCTTTTTATTTTTATTTTTTAGTTTCTTTACTGTCTTCAAGTGTTCTGCAAAATACTGGTTCACTCTTTACTCCGTCTCCAATTCGAGTCATTGCTGAGATTTGTACGCTATAATTGGTGTATTTTTCCAAATTCCGAACGGTCATTTTGGTGGATGTGCCATTGAGTGATTGAATTTGTGGAGTTGCATCTTCTAATTATTGAAAAGATTTAATTAATTAGAAGCAAATTTTGTCAACAATAATACTTACTTTGATCAGTGACTGGTTTGTAGTTGATTTCAAATCCCTGCAGCATCCCGTGAATGCTAGACTGCGGCGGTGGCTGCCATGTGAGATGAATGCTTTGCGATGACAATACCGAACACTTAATATCTCGAGGTGGCTTAGTTGGAACTACAAAATTAAAACTTAGTACAAAACATATATTTTTGCAAAAATCGCGAGTCCTAACTGCTCTCCGAAGTAACAGCAATCACTTGTTTCGACAGTGGTCCTTTTCCACCGTCATTAAAAGCCTGAACAACGACGCTGTATTGAGTGAACTTGTGGAGATCGTTGATGGGCAGTGAAAGAGTCGCCGTATAATCTTCGGGTACTTCTAACATGCGGAATTGATAAGCACCGGATGAGCTAGCAATTTTATAGCCGACGTTATATCCTTTTATGATGCCATTTCTCAGTTGCGTATGGGGGGCCTGCCATGACACTTTTAAACTATTCGAATCTGTTGCAATGGCGTTTACATTCAATGGAGGTCCAGCAGGTGCTATAGAATTAGTTTTAAGGGTTAGTTTTAGGTTTCCGACATCACAGTTTTTATTGGAATATTGGATTAAGTATCTTTTAAAACCCTTAAATAATTTTTCTGAGATTTTTTGAAAAATATTTTCGGTTTAAAACCTAATGTTGAAGTTGTGAAAACGAGCAGACAACAATATGAAAAAAGTGTGAGATAAAAGCGAAACCAAATCGAGAATTTGCGCGACTGTTATTAGCTGTGCCGTAAAGCTAAAGCCCTATGTATTTAACATGGGGAATACCAACAGTGACGTCAGAAACTGTGCCCTGCTAGCAGCGGCCAACAATGTCCCTCACAAAGCTCAAATAAGCTGCTCGAGATACAAGTTCCGTAAACTTTAAAAGAAATAAATAAAAGTTATTTCGGCCATTTTAATAGCTGGCGAAAATTATTTAGCTATAAAATATCTGATGTCGTAAACCCTTTAACTTTTATATTGCCACTGATTGCCAATTACAATACAATACCTTGGTCTGGCATCAATACTTCTATTTCCTCACTGGGCAAACTCATCCCAATGTCATTGCCCGCTATTACGCGAACGTTGTAATTGGCTGATGGTTTTAAGCTACTGATCGCCGATTGCAATTTATGTCCGGGTAATGTTAGGTTTCGTACTCCTGTTTCCCATTTATCTGAAGAAATAATAGAAATTAGTCAATTGGTGGAATGTGGATGGATTAGGATTAGTGTTGTACCCGCTACGAGTTTGTACTGCAGGATGAATTTATTAACAGGCATGTTGCCATCGAAGGGAGTTTGCCATCCTATGACAACGGTACGATTGTTCGCTTCAATTATTTTGATGTCTCGAGGTGGATCGGGTGTTTCTGTTGAAAAGAAAGATTGGTTTGTTGTTATTTGATGTTCGGGATGTTTTTACCTAGGACGAGTAGGTTGAATGTTGCGTTTTCCGTTCCGTACGAGTTTTCCGCGCTGCAAATAAACGAAGTGGAGTGTTTTCTTTCGGTTTTTTTAATTGCAAATTCGGAAGTTACGCTGGCGGTATCATTTGATTGTTTAATTAGATATCTGTATGTAAAAGATATATATTAGGAAAAGTGCATTTTGTTGTTGTTATTGGGTTTTCTTACCCGTTAATTGTTGTGGTTTGGTTTACCGCATGGCCGTTGACGTACCAAATGAATTTCATGGGTTGGTCTCCATGGGCAACGCATTTAAAGTAAACCGAGTCGCCCTTTTGAACGGTATTGTTTTGTAGTTTCTTATGTATTTGAGGTGGAACTGCTGGAAAATGAATTGTACACTGATTTGAATGAAGAGTTTGGGAAATGAATTACTCACAACTTATGGAGAGAAGTGCCATTGCGCTGATACTTCCAATGGTGTTGTTAGATAGGCAAAAGTAATATCCAGCGTGTTTTAAGTTTACATTGTGTATTTCCAGCGATCCATTTGCTAACAGCTTGTAACCATTTTCATTTTTAACCACATCGGTTTCTCCTCGGGAATCCGATCCTAAAATTGTTAAGTGAAACTAATTTCAGCTTTTCGTACAAATTCAGTAGATGTGAACTAACCTTTTGCTTTGTACCATGTTGTTGTTGGTTTTGGGAATCCAGTAGACAAGCAAGGCATTAGGGCTGTACTTCCAATTGGGATTTTAGTATCGTTAGGTTGTATAACCCATTTTGGTAGTTCTGCAATAAAAGTTACATAATGTATAATAAATTTGATATGAGAAATCGCACGTTTTATTCAAAAATGATTTGAAAGCTCCAATAAAGTTATTCCTTAATCTTTTATTGCAATATTGCGAAAATACTATTACCATAAATCCTCCAATTACCGCCCAGTCTCTATTTACCGCCCTGGGGGGAAGTGCAGATGGCCAATAGCCGCCCCTCTCCAATACCCCCCCATCTCCTTGGGGATGCCAAGGTCAAAAGTGTTAGTTATAGTCTCTGGCTGGTCAAGTGGCTTGAAGCAAGTGCCCACACCTTGACCATGCTGACCATGGAGCAAAAAAAATATATCCAAGACAAGAATTTTTAAAATAAATGATGATTTTTTGTGAACAATGAAATTTTTTGTAAGAATTTTTTTGCTGAGAGAAATTAATGTATGAATAGCCGCTCCTCTGTAATTCCCGCCCAGTCTCTAATTAACGCCCATTCCTTCTGTGGCTAATTTAAATAGGCCCCCGGCCGTTATTGGAGGATTTACGGTATGTTTTTATTCCACAGAACAAATGTTCTAATGTTGCAAATAATTTACCATAAACTATTAGTGATGCAACAAAATAATCTGATCCAGCCATGTTTTTAACAAAACACGTGTAATTGCCATCATGTCTCTTTGTCACTGGGTCAACTGACAGGACACTTGAGTAGTCGTCTAAGTTATGCACACTAATAGAACGGCCTTCTAGTAATTGGTTATCATTTTTCAGCCAAGATATTTTTAAGGGCAAATCTCCTCGACTAATAACACAAGAAACCCGTACTTGCATGCCCTCGAGTACATGTCCATCTTGGAATGTGAATGGAACAATTTTTGGAGGGACTGCAAAATATAAAGAAAAAAGAGAACTAATCACTTGATTGTCATTACCATTGACAACAAGGATTGCCGTTGAGCTGGCAGAAGCTGCCGAATTTGTTGCCGTGCAAGTGTAGTTGCCACTGTGAAATTGCTGCACTTTCTCTATGGTTAGCATGCTGGAAAATTGATCAACTTGTCGCACATTAACACTCTCAAGAGCTGATAACGGTTGATTATCTTTAAGCCATTTCATGGCAATTGGGAGGTCTCCCTGATAAACTACGCACGAAACTCTCGCAAATACTCCGACGAATAATTGATCGTCTTGGAAGGAGAATGGAATGATCTTTGGGGCGGCTGAAAACAATTCAAACAGATTTATTAGCAATTACCATTAACTATTAAGGTGGCGGAAAATTGTGAACTGGTAGCGCGGTTAGTAGCCACACAAGTGTAGTTTCCGGTCTGGCCACGATTGACACTGTGGATGGAGAGTATGGAGTAGTTATCATCAACACGAGAAATTTCTATATCTGTCTGTTTTATTGGCGCTCCATCTTTCAACCAAGTAAAAGTGACAGGAGCATCGCCTTCAATTAGCCCACACATAACCCTCGCTTGTCTGCCTTCCACCACAGATTTGTCTTGGAACGAGAAGGGAATGATCCTCGGAGCAACTGGAAAAGAAACCCCCGAATTGATCAAGACAATAAAACAATTAATTTACCGTGAACCAGAAGTTGCGCCGTGTGGCTGACTGTCACCGCCCGATTTGATACGACGCAGGTGTAATTTCCCGTATGGACGGAAGACACACTCTCAATACTTAAAGAGCTCGTGTATTTGTCGTATTGACGCGTTGCCACATCTTGCAAGGAAGTGGGGATCGGGCGATCGTCTTTTAACCATCGAAAGTTCAACGGCGGATCTCCTTGGCTCACAGCGCAAGTGATATGGGCACGCATTCCTTTGTAGAACTGATCATCCACAAAGGCAAAAGGAATAATCTTTGGAGGAACTGCAAGGTAAAACACAAAAGAGTATAAGAAAACCATTACCATTGACATTTAACACTGCTGAACGTTCCACGGTTATGGCCGCATTTTTTGCTTTGCAAGTGTAGTTGCCGTTATGTTTAGGATTAATATGTCCTATATTGAGGATACTTGAAAATTCATCTAAGTGTTGTATTTTAATGTTTAATTCGGGTGAAATTACAGCATTATCTTTTAGCCATTCAATCGTGATGGGTGAGTCTCCTTCACTCACGACACATTGAAGTCTGGCTCTCATGCCTTCACGCAATAAATCTTCTTGGAAGGAAAATGGCATAATTTTTGGTGCAACTGGAAAAAATATCAGGGGTATTCATAAACTGTTTTAAAAATTTGCATTTGCATTTTAAATGTAAAATTGCAATTTGACTTGCGCCAAACAGATTCGGAATACCCCTAATGAGTAGAGCATATTTTGCACTTAGGTAATTGTGTTACGATAATCAATTTTGGATTATCATTATTGGGTATGAACAAGCTCTCATTCATACTTCTTCTTTAGTTTCTTTAGTTACAGTAATGTATTCAGTAAACGTGAAATTATTTTGTACTCACTCATAACGACCATCTCAACTGTCCCAACTGCTCTCTCACTTTGAATATTTGATACAACACAAGAATACTTTCCATCGTCGAGTCCTTTTTTAACGTTGCCCACGATTAAAGTGCCATTTGGGAACACCTTTTGGTGAAGCATGATGGGTAATCCTCGTGAGTCCAAAGATAACCTCATATTATTATACTATTTGAAATAAAGATGAATTTTCAGTTGATATACCTTTTTGCCATTCAATATTGCTTACGGGGTAACCATAGAAAGGGCAAGTTATGATAAAAGTATCTCCAGCCACTACAGTTTTCTGGGACATTTGCCGCATGCCTAATTTTCCTGAAGGATTATAATGTCAATATTTATAAGTTATAGTTCACTTTAGATTGTGACTTACCATAGACATTAATTCTCGCACTGTAAGTATCAATTCCAACATTGTTCGATGCTTGACAACTGTAGGTACCCCCGTTTTCTACTGTCAATTTATTCAATGATAACACACTTGCAGAAAGTTCATTATTTTCCACTTTTTCAGTGATTATAATTGAGTCTGATGTTGACAATTTTTGATCGTCCAAGTACCAGGTTATTGTTGCGATTGGATTAGATGAGGCCTTGCATTCCAGATTAACATTATCCCCAGGCTGCAAAATTTTTTCTTCGAATTTCTTTATTATCTTGGGTTTATTTTCTGCAATACATTTTACAATTTTTGATATTTTTCTTGTTTTGGTAAAGATATCATTTCAATTGCTTACTCCCAGATGTGACTTGAGCAGTAGCATGCACCATGTCATCCTCCGATTTTGCAAAGCACTGATAATACCACTTTGATCCAAGTCCAAGTTTTTCATCCCATTTTTGTTGGGCATTAAATCACCGTTTCTGTACCAGGAATTAAAAATTCTGCAGCACCTTTTACATCACAAACTAAACCTTGACTTCCACCCGATTCCAGTTGTAAATGTTGAGTGTTTACAACGATTTCCAAAGATTCTATTTGATTAATAATATTTTAAATAACAATGTTTTAGAAGAGCTAGAAACAAGAGTTAACTTACTTTGTACATTCAATGTTATTTCCTTTCTTGCTGATCCAGCAACATTTTCAGCAACACATAAATACAATCCAGAATAAGAATCTTGTACATTTCGAATAATTAGTGCCAACAAAGTCGTTTTCATGTTTTCTCCTATTGAGATTGGAACCAATTTTCCTTCATCGTCCTTTTTAAACCACCTAAAACATATTGAATTATTTTAGACATTTAAAAAACTTTGTTGTCAATTGGATTTACTTAATAATTGGCGATGGATGACCCTGACCCACACAGGGCAACACAGCTTGACCACCCACAACCGCTGAAATAGTTTTTTCGGTATCTAAAATCTTGGATGGGACATTTCCTTGAGATTCTGTAAATAAGATTTAATTTTTGTGTTTTTCAATTTGTACTTGAATTCTATAGTTACCGGTGACAAAAAGCTTTCCTGCAGTGGCACTAGTCTTAACTTTACCCGTAAGACGGTGTTTCGCTATGCATCGATAACTTCGACCTGCATCTGCGCTGTCCACATTGGAAATTAATAAATCACCAGTATTTGTTACAGTATATTTTTTATCTGTTAAATACATAATGTTACTGATTGATTGACAAGTTCTAAAAATCAAAAACATACCGTCGAAGAATGAAGTTGTTATTTCTTGCTGGTTGTCTTTAATCCAAGTATCAACAATCACATATTTGCTAACTGTTCCCGATACTACGCATTTAATGGCTGCAGTGCTGCCTTTAGTCGCAAAAGCGTCATAGACGTGGGGTTCAAATGGTTGATCCATGACTGAAGTGACAGATTAGAGTTAATATGTAAAGTTAACAATTTATGGAGTTGTTTATCTAATTTACCTCCTTGGACGTGAACTTCTCGACTGATAATTGTCCCGGCTGCACGAGTTGCCATACATTTGTAGGTGACTGCGTGCACGTCTTGACGGTAATCTTTAGCTTCAAACGGTGGGAACATTAAAGTTCCATCATTTGTGACATGTCTCAATCGATTCACATTGGATACAGGAGTTCCATCAATCAATAT
>JH432013.1:10281-24377 GCA_000239455.1 Strigamia maritima | reverse complement strand
AATATTAATTTCGCAACAATGATTTTTTGAGACAACTTTCGTAATTAATTAAAATTGATTAGTTATGAACACGTGGCGCCACTTGGGGTCACGTGTTGGCTCTCAACCAATCCCATAGGCCCATGTGCTCGGAACCTCATTCTGAATCTGACAGTCCAGCTGATCAGTTAAGACCAAAAAGTTCGAAGTAAGCAATCGTGGCAGACAAAGACCAAACCGAAGTTTGGGAAGTGCACGTTGTGGTGCAACCGTATCACGTGAAAACAGGATTTTGTAAGATTAGTAAATCTTCTGTTGAGGAAGGAAACAGTATAAACCGGATAAAAACCGTAAGTAAAACTCACTCCCGTTTTGTCAACGCGAGTGTATTAAGGATTTAAGACAGAAAAATGTGTTATTTCGAAAAAAGTTATTCAACACTATACAATTCAAGTGGATTGTGGCGTGTTTAGGCAAATTTCGATAGAAATGCTAAGTTCGATGAATTCGCACAATATGGCGTCTAAGTGAACGACCATCTTGTGTAAATTATTAAAATTAATTAAAATTGGGTGTACAAAATTGTTAGGCCTAATTCAAAACTCCGGCATGGGGTGACGATAATTTTAAATTTCGTCACACAAATTTCATTCGCATATATTAATTATTATAACGAGCGCTTAATAAACAAGTATTAACCATAATTAATAGGATATAACCTACTTTTGTCAGATTAAGGCAAATTCATATCGAAACTTAGGTCAGCCATTTTTGATTGTTCCACCATGCGTCTCGCATATCGTGTACGTGTTCAAATGGACCCGTTACGTATAGGCGGTGTATATAACACATGTTCCATTCAGTAGAGACATTTCAGTTGATTAATCCATCCGAATTAGTCACTTGATCCGCCTTTATTGATAATATCCGATTTAGTCATCGTAATTTTTAACTACACGTGTTTCCTAGATGGGTCCGGCAATTAAAAGATTAAGAACCGATTCCGAATCGAGTGACGTCAACCAAGGCGCAAGTACTTCGGCACAAGCAGATATGGCATCAGGACAAAAACAACAGATGAACGCAATTCAGGATTCAACTTCGTTTTTATTCTAATGTTGTTAAGCATTAGAATACGGGTCCATAGCAAATAATAAGTTTGTTTACCGTGTTTTGGATTGTAGCGTTGCTCCAATATTCACTCGGATATTATTTTTCGCGGGAGTCATTTGTCTCTCGCTTAAACTGGTGATGTGTGACGGTCCAAAATCGGAAACAAATTATTATTCTACATTTAAATGGCGCTGACTATTCAGCCACGTCATATCCAAGCTCTAATTAGTTATTAAGCCTATTTCTGGCTTTTATGATTAATTATATTAGTTTGACAAGTAAATAATTCATAAAAGAGTGTATATTTATTGAGTTATGATAAATAATAATATTTCACATTATTATTTATACATTGGATGGAATCACTTGTAAAAGTGATTATTATTTAGGGAAAGTGTTGTAAGGAATTCTCTACAACAATTACTCTTTTCATGTATAGCTTGGGGATTAGTCGCACCTGCGATCTATTTCCTAGTTGGTGTAGATGACCCTTGACCCTGGTCAAGCAGAGTTCACTTGGACTCTGGCAGGAAGTTGTACCGATTTGGCCCAACTCCCTGTATGTCATACGTTAAGCTTATAGTCCCCGTCTCCAATGGTCATACTGATGTTCAATTGGACACAGGCTGACCACCAAGTGAGCGACCACTATAAAAGAACTTGCAGAGCTCTATTTGGTTCCAGATTACCCTTAAAGATATATTGATATTATGTTCAGATTTACCTAGTTGACGTGGTTTCAGAACGCTTTTAAGACTCTCGAACCGGCAGGTGCAACAACCGTAAAGACCGTAGTGAGCCATAGCATTTATGTTATGAAGGCCTATGTACCGCGAATATACAAAAGTGATGATGACATGATGTTGTGACACATCGGAGAGTGGTGATTGTTGATCTGGACGTGCCAGTTATCGTGACCATTCTATTTTGGGTTGGATAATTATCTATTAACGTGTTAGTCGCGATGCGGAGTGCCAGATTATACGGATGAAAGCCAAGTGGGTTACTTGACCTACGCGACACCACACTCAACTCTCGTTTACGGTATTTATGTTATCGTATTGCCTTGTTAGCGACACTCTGGTCAGATGGCCAGAGTATCGACCGTCATCTGTCTGGGTCGGTCACATTGTCACTCGGCAATGTCAGCCCAAACCTTGTGACGAATACAGTCAAAAGTCAACCGTTAGTCGGATCGATCTTCCATCCTAATCCTGTTAGAACCACTTCAGACAAACCAGGAATGACAGATAGAGTTCCAGACCTAGACATAACCCAGATTCATCCTCATATATTTACACTATGATATTTCTGTTCGATAGCATATTATTCCTGGCTTTAGATTTGTATAAGTAATTGTTAGTCAGTGCTCTGTTAATAAATTCATATTGTTACGTTTTGATAAGTCATGTGTATATTTTCCCTCTGAGTTTCCGTACAATTTCCACACACCAAGTTATCACTTCCAAATCTCGCGTAGTAGTTAGTGATTTAGTCGGTACTTCGAGGTTATTATCACTTGGTAATTTCCCCGAATATCGGATTGTCACATTGTTACTAATCATAACTGAGCATTATTAATCCGAACTCATTGCACCTGGAGTTCGTGTACGTGCTATTGGCAATTTTTATTGTCAGTATTCTGTTGTTAAGCGAAAAAGGGGCTAATTGTTGTTTTGATTGGTGTGTCTTCAGGAGAGGGGAAGTTTGTGCTTGAGGTTGATTAATATTGGTGAAAAACGGACTTTATTGAAAGATATTGGTTTAGTTTGATTAGGTTTGTTTTCTTTGTGAGGAATTTAATTTATCATTTCGACATTGAAACATGTCTCGATACCGTGGTATTTTGGGATTGCCTGTTGAATTTCAGCCGATTGTTGAGGCAATTTATAAATTTAAAGACCGTAGGCGACCAAATTTGTTGCAGCGATTGAATGTACCATCTGACCCTGATATGTTATCTCAACCTGATGAATGGATCTTTGACGCGACAATGACAAATCATGTGTGTCGTGATCGAAGTATGTTTTCAACTTTTGCGAATGTTTGCGAAAATGTTCATCTGGCTGGTGTGGGATACTCTGTTCCTGTAATGGGAATTGGACGCGTTGTCCTGCGATATCGACTTTGGAATGGGAAGTTGTGGAAACTAACTTTAAATAATGTTCCTTGTTGTCCGGAGGCTCCGTATAATTTATTGTCGGGATCTCGATTGGATGATTCTGGATTTAGGTACGTGTGCCAATCGGGGATAATGACATTCTATACCTCGAGTTGGAAGATGGTTTTCATAGCTTTTAAACGTGGAAGTCGTTATTGTTTTGGTCCGAGTTGTGTCAAGTGTCGGATGGTTCGAACCATAGTTGTAGTGAGGAATTGCCAATAGAGTGCGCTGTTACGTCTGTAGCGGCATATTCGAACTATAGCAATAAAACTATAAATAACAGGATAATAAATATCACACTTAATTATAGTATTAGCCAAAAGTAGTGGTCAGAGAATATATAAATATATATTCTGCTGACCATTCGTCCCGACATAGTGGATGATGTAGAGGGTGGAATTCTAACATTCCACAACCTGCTTTACCCATTGGCTGCTCTGCTATCTCCACATTCCATGAGGATTAGGGAGGATTAGTAGGGTATATAATGCCATGTAAAACAGGAAGTAATGCTTCTGCATGAACTGAACTTGACCATTGAATGTTGTTTGACCTGTGATATTGCCTATGATTTATTACCTTAGTGTTTAAAGTGTTATATATTATATTTATTTAAGTGTAGTGTATAACCTTTAAAGTAAGTCTATGGTGCCTCAGGGCCTTGATCGGCCAGAAACTGAGGTATATATAAGGCAAATATGGGGCCAATATAATGGTCTGTATACCATGCACATTGGACATTGCGCTCCTCTATGGCCGCCGACATCGGGGAGGTCAACAGGCTGATCGGGCGTGGCCAAACGGCCTACGGGCGACTGGGAAGGCCACGCATCGGCGTGTGACAACTCGAGGACGCGACACAGGACCGGGACCGACAATAGGTGAGTAAGTCACTCTGTCTACTTTTCTCCCTCTCATGGCCCCGGGCCCCCAATTTGAGATAACGCGTGGTGTACGACGCGGAACGTGGTTTCGACCACTTAGGTCGCCATCGGCAATGGCGAGACCAAGTACACCTCTTTTTCTTCTTATGTGATTTCACTATTATTTCCATATTAGTGGAATCATATTATCTGGTCAGATTACCTTTTGTGTGACATACTTTTAAATCAGCCACATTCCTCGTAATCGCCAGGACCCTCAGCCATTGTGTTAAGCCTAAGCACATGGAACCACATGGTAATGTAAAGTGTAATTTTATTTGCATTTAGTGTTAATTTGTATTCACCTGAATAAATAATATTTATTAATAAAGTTAAACCAGTTTGCATAATTTATCTTGGTACATTTTTTGGTGTTTTGTATCGTGTCGTATCCACAGTGGATCGGATGATATTGTTACCTATCGATCCCAATTCCACATTGTCACAAGTTGCCGTTTCCAGTGTGGATATTGAAAAAGGGTGTGAGATTGTTGCGATTGCTGATGAAGAATCATATGAGTCTGGTGCTGGTAATGATCGTTTCTTGCGGCATCGGGGTGTATCTCTTTTGATTTCATCTCCGGCAGTTGTTTCCGTTGGCAACGAACTTGTTATGGCATGTGAAGGTATTAGCGAAGGATCTTTAATTGGGGGGCCAACTTTAGTATCTGATGAGAAACACTTGGTGGAACATCGGGAGTTTCCGAATTCGGGGGCTGATGATGTCGAGGTTTCTTTTGATGGTGGTGATGTCGGAGTGTTATCATCTTCAGTAGGTTTGCTGTTGTCAATTCTCTGTGATGATCATTTGTTGCTGGATGATGGTTTGGAATTGAGTTTTGCTAAGCCAGAGGAATTGGTTGAAGAAGCATGCGACGTAGTGTTGATTGATCAAGGTGTGTTTGGTAATCGTGATGATAGTATGTCTGTGTTAGGCAGTGGTCGCGTACTGGGCCCAATTCTTGGTGTTGAATCTGTGTTTTCTTCTTCATTTGAGAATCTGTCTACGTCTGATGAGCTGATGTCATCTGTACAGTTGGTTTCGAATAGGACTTTGGATTTTTATCGTAGTGTAAGATATCTGAACGCTGCGGGTTGTGTTTGTTTCTATCTGCCGGAAGTTGACGTTGTGTTTGAATGCACGGATGACATTGTGGAATTTTGTAAGTCTGGGCGAATAGGTTTTGGGACTTGTTCTTTTGATTTCTCAATGTCTGATCCGTTTTGTGAAGAGGTTATTATTGCAAAAGATTCTTGTTCTTATCAATATGATGATGTGAATGATTGTTCCGATCGGGTTGTGTGATCTGCTGATTTAGTTTTAGGGGTGCCAGAACATCTGGCATTGGAGGATTTTCTTTTGTGTGACGATCTGGTTTGTCCGGTGGCTGAGCTGTGTCGGGTGCCATTACCAGTATTTGAGGTTTCTCCTAATTTGACTGTTCCGGAGCATGAGGTGTTTGATACTGATTGGGATGGTCTTCCTTTTGATTATGATCGTGATGATTTGGTTGAGCAATATCCGTCTGAGAGATCTTTATCTTCGGTTTTTGATGTTCGATTGATGACCAATGTGGAGAATGTGTCTGTGTTTGTTGAAGGTTTAGGTTCGCATTCCAAGGCCGAGTCTTTTAATAAAATTTTGTGTTATCGATGTCATAAGATCGGGCATCGGTATAAGGAGTGTACTACCGAGATGTTTCGGATGGTGGATGGCGTTAGATGCCGTTCGCTTCTGCCTTCTGAGATTTTATCTGGTTTGCTGGTACCCAAAGTTGGGGATGTTTCGGATTGCGAGTCTGTCCTTTCTATTAATTCTGATTGTAGAGCGTTTGAAGTTTCAGATGAGTACCCTTGTTGTTGATTGGGGTGTTTTTGTCGAGTTGGTCATTGTATTTTTGGTTTTGATTCTTTGAGAGTTTTTGTTAGTATGTTTTGTTATCTTTTGAGATTCCATGTGCCTGAGTTGTCTTTGCCTCGTTACCACATTAGTAACATCATCCGCCTTTAACGTCTGTTAATGGTTTGCTGGAAGAGGGGCTCGAAAGAGTGTCAGATATGAGTGAACGCGGGCACGAGAACGCGCATGAGATTCACTTGTCGAAAGTTCGGCACAATGAGTCCAGTACCATACTAGTTTACTTTCGTTTTGGGAGTTAGTGGTTGTCAAAGATTATGCGGGAGCATATTCGGTGTTTCATGTGTATACCTTTTTATTATTTAGGTTTTGACTTATGTTTTTTTTGTATTATGCGTTGATATTTTGGTACATTGTTTTGAGGCATGATTCTTGTATAATGGTGTTTCTTGTTTGACTGTTATTTTTGCATTGCCCTTATATTGTTTTATGATTATGAGTGTTCAGGGTTTTATTATTTTATACAGAACTATAGGGGGCCGTATTGTTGGTTATTATTGTGTGTTTTATCTTGTTATAATATGTAAGTTAGTATTGATAAAGTCCTGTATAATTAGTGATATTATGTTCTGTATAGAGGATGATGTTTAGTGTTATTAGGATGTCCATTCTGGACCTCCATATTCTGAATTTAGTTTTTCTGCCCTCTATAGGTGTTTTGATGTATTAGTCACTTCTTGCTCTGACCTGGTCCTGAGTGGACACAGGAATAAAAGTGTTTATTTACTCTACCTTGATGTGTCTCATTTTGGATAATGGCAGGCGGTCCAGCTTCTTAGAAAGCAACTCAACAGCGCAAATAACGGGAAACAGTGAAAAATGGGTAAAAATAGACAAAATAAATTCAAATAAAGTAAGAAAAGTGATGATGATAAATAATTGAAGTCCCGACATTGACGTGGACCTCCCAACTATTCAAATCAACACTATGAACGAGGATGGGCGGTTAACACAGAAAACAAAACTTTATTTTGCTAAAGCCAGAATAGATGGTTTAACAATAAATATGTTGGTGGATACAGGTGCGGCGGCTAGCTTGATACATATTCACACATGGAATAAATTAGTTGAGTACGACGTGGTCCATATTGAGGACGAAATAGACGTAAATTTAGTCGGAGTAACAGGAACAAAGATGAAAATTATTAAAAAGGTTGAAGTTGAATTCTTAGTGGCTAGCAGAGGGATCACGGCATGGCTGTATGTCTATGGTGAAGTAGAAAATGAGGCAAAATTAAATGATATTACGGGATTGGACATTTTACAGCAATTAAGAAGTCAAATCGACACAGAAAAAGACATGTTATGGTGGTGGACAGACGGTTTGTACGACCATTTAAAATTTAACAGCAAATATGGGCACAATTACAGAACAAATATGGTGCCGATTAATCAAAAGTACTTAAAGTTAGTGATAAATTCAGAAATGCATTAGACAGTGATTCTCCATTAAAGGCAGACTTGCCATGGTCCTCGCTGCCCAAAGAATTGAGCTTTAACGTCAACAATTGGTGGGATAATAGGGAAGGTGACTTGTTCTGCTCGTATTTGGAAAACATAGAGTCCAGTTTGTTAGGGAATCCATTTGCAGAAGAGGTTGCTTGGTTACGGAAGTTGAGGTTGCTGAAACTATTTCCATAGCAGATTTTGATTTCAAACACCTGGAAGGAGAAAATAAAGTGCTGATAGTTGACTTGGTAGGAGAATATTTCGACATTTTCGCGAAGGACATCTTTTCATTGGGTTACACCAACAAGATTGAACACAGAATATTTCTCACCGACGACATTCCAGTTTGCAAGCGGGCTTACAGATTACCTGAAGCCCATTATGCAACAATGAAAGAATTAATAGCGAAATTAAAGGCAGCCGGAATAATCGAAGATTGTAATTCCGCGTACGCAGCACCTTGTATGCTTATCATAAGAGAGGGTAAGCCACCAAGGCTAGTCATAGATTATCGGGGATTAAATATTAAGGTGGTCGCTGACAATTATCTCCTGCCTTTGATTGAAGAGCTTTTGGCTCAGCTAGGTGAGGGCATATTCTTTTCGACAATGGATTTATCAAATGGGTTTTGGCAGGTGCCTGTTGCAGTTGAAGATAGGCACAAAACTGCAGTCATTACTCCATTTGGTACATTCCAATGGACTAGGGTGCCAATGGGTTTGAAAACCAGCCCGGCTAATTTCCAAAGGTTATTGAGTAGTACCTTAGAAGAGATAAAACAAAGCGGTGTTTTCATAGATGACGTGCTTGGATGGACCAAACTTTTTAAAGACCATCCAGACCTACTACGAGCAATATTCCATGAGTTTAGGAAAGCCAATTTAAAACTAAAACCAAGTAAATGTGTGTTTGCAGCAAAGGAAGTCACTTATTTAGGACCTATAATAACTCAGGGAACCATTAAACCGATTCAGACCAAGGTGGAAGCGCTCGAAAAGTGCAGACCACCCAAATCAGTTGGGGAAGTGCGTTCTTACTTGGGCTTAACGGGTTATTATCGTAGATTTATCAAGAATTTCTCTTCCATAGCAGCTCCTATGAGCGACTTATTAAAGAAAGATGTAAAATTTGAATGGGGGAAAAGGCAACAGGTAGCGTTTGAAACATTGCGGTCCAAATTAATTTCCCACCCGATTTTGGTGTTGCCAAACTGGAATGAGCAATTTATACTTGAGACAGACGCATCAGTGTTAGGTTTAGGTGCTATTTTACAGCAAAGTATAGACGGTCGACTGCATCCGATAGCATTTGCCAGTAGGCGACTGAATGGGGCCGAGCAAAACTACCCAGCAGTACATTTGGAGGCGTTGGCATGCATAATTGCTGTGAAACACTTTAAATATTACTTGTTGGGCAGAAAATTTGTTTTGCGTACGGACCATCAGCCGTTGACTTTTCTCATTCAGACGACGCACACCAAGGCGCAATTCAATCGATGGAGCCAGGCACTCCAGGAATATAAATTTGAAGTGATTTACAAATCTGGTCCAAATAATAAAGCAGATTCTCTCTCACGTCTGCTACCGATAGAAAACATAAATGTAAATGTAAACTTATTAAACTCAGAAGTCATGAAAATTCACGACTGGAATCCCAGCGTATCAGGGAAGCTCAACAAAGCGACCCCAAATTGGCAGAAATCATTAAAATTTTAGACAAAGGTGTGATTCCATTTAAAAGCAGATTTGAGAAGTGGGATACATTTTATTATGATCAGGAGGGATTAATTCGGAAAGTTAAGTGTAGGCATGATGACGTTGTATCGACTCTAGTTGTGCCAGAACCCATGATTCCAGCGATATTAACACAAACTCACGATAAAGGTGGCCATTACGGCATCGAAAAGATGTATGATACAGTTATGGGATTCTATTATTGGCCTGGTGCTTATAGGGACATTACAACTTACATTGTTTCTTGCCATCAGTGCAATTCTAGAAAGAAACCAGTGGGACATGCTCTGTTGCAAGTTTTTCAACCAGTGGTGAACCAATGGAACGAATGGCTTGTGATGTGCTCGGCCCACTGCGTGAAACACCTAGAGGTAACAAATTCGTTGTCGTATGTATAGATTACTTCAGCAAATGGTCGGAGGCGGCAGCCCTTAAAGTGCAGACACCGGAAAGTATCATCACGGCATTGGAAACAGTGTTAACCAGTCGATACGGACCAATGAAAACACTCCTAACGGATCAGGGAAAATCATTCACTTCCAAAGTTTTCAATACATATAAAGAGTTAGGGATAAAACATGTCACTACGACAGCGTATCATCTGCAGTGCAATGGGTTAGTTGAGCGCTTTAACGCAACACTGGCTACCTCTTTGTCACACATGTTGCGAGAAAGTCAAGAAGATTGGGATTTGCACCTCGAATCGACCTTAATGGCCTATCGTATGGCAGTCCATAAAGTCACAAATCACATTCCCATGTATTTATTCACGGTTGGGACCCATTTCAATATTACGAAATGCTTAAAACAGTTGACACAGAAAATACGAATTTTGTTTCACAGAGGAGCGAGAGATCGGCTACTGCATTCCAAAGAGTTAAATTGGCATTAAAAGAACAAGCGGAAAAGCAAAGACAGGATAGTTTGAAAAATTCTCGATATAAAAATATTAAAGTTGGGGATTTAGTTTATTTGCACCAAATCCGAATCCCGGTTGGTGATAATTGAAAACTTGCACAGTCAAATACGGGTCCATATCGCGTCAATGCGAGGCTAAATGAAGTTAATTTCCAAATTCGACTAATTAGCGCACCGGACAAATCCTAAATTGTTCATGCAGATAGATTGAAGAAAGTGGTAGAACCCAGAATTTATGCTAAAATGGAGTTTGAAGAAAGCGAAGGGGAAGAGTATGACAATGAAAAACTAGTAGAATCGGACAATGAGTCGATTATCGACGATGAGGGCGATTTTCTCAGGTTTTGAATACCACCGCGTGCACAACAAATCGAAATCCCTACCCCAAATGATTCAGATCCTGTGGAAATTCCATCACAAGTTGAATTTTCCACTCCAATTGAACCAGATCCAGTGGTTATTGCGCCAGTCGAACCACCAGTTAGATCTAAGAGACTTATTCGTATCCCAGCAAAAGTTAGCGAGGGGCTGAGCAGAAATCAATTAGTAAAACTTAAGAAAATGCAGGAAAGGAAATAAATTAGTCATATATAATATCACGCTAAGTTTAAATACAGAAAAGTAGATGAGAAAAGTAAGTTTAGTTTCAAAGAAAATTATTTATTAGAAAAGTCAGAATTATTAATAGAAAATCGAAGTTTATTAGTAAAAATAAATCAAAAAAAAAAAAGTTACAAGTTAGTTAAAATAAAAAAAAAGTAGAAAAACAAAACATTCAATCAATGAACCGGCGACAACAACAGATCCTCGGGTCTGACAAGGGGAATCTGCAATTCCCGATTAAATAATCAAAATGGGGTACCACCGTGCCAGCAGGCAACGACCCCAGCACCAAGTCGTATCGCCACTTTATATAGCGGCGATAACCAGTTGCGAAAAGGATTCGCTTCTCCCAATCCCGGACAGCACGCCATTTAGTGCGAAAAATTATCCAACGTTCGTCGGAACTTAGCGATAAGTCGGGCTCAGTTTCGAGCCATGCCTGGAATTCGGCGTGTACAACGTGATACCGCCCAATGTCTTCGATCATCTCTCGGCACATTTCGGACAGGGAGAACAGCTTTTGTATCTCGTATACCCGGTCGGCAATCGAACCTGTTGGCGGATTGTCGAAACTGAGATCGCGCTTGAAATTGAAGTCATCCATTAGCCTAAATTCTGGGTAGAATTGGTTAGGCATGATTAGGCACAAACGATTGAAGCTAGGAAGGAAAGAGTTATGAAAATCTGGGCAATTCGGGCAGTTATATATGCCGGGCGATGCGCCACTACGACGTCCAGACCCACAGGTCAATCGGAGCGTTCCATAACGTATACGTTCCCCTTTTGGACAAAATCCGTTTTTCCTAATTTTTAGTGCACCTTCCGGAAACGTTAGACTCCATAAGCACCATGGAATAGTTTTGGGAGCGAAATAAGCGTTACCATGTTATTTTTTTGTTCTGTTGTCGTTTTCCGTCTGTTTGTTGCCTGGATACGAAACCAGTGAAGCAGGGAAAATAGACATCAGGGAAATAACTTGTAATTGCAAGGTTAGCAACGGATTTAGAAATCCATTGAGTTTAGTTATTATAATTTTTTTTGAATTTTTGAGGAATTTAGTTATTTTGTTGTTTTTTTGGGGGAAATTGTTTTGTTACGTGTTCGGTTAGTTTTTTCTAAATACTTGGCAAGATGTAAATCAATTTTTGAAAATTTTCACATGTCTCACATTGGACTAATAATTCTTTTCAGAGGGTTGGTCGGAAATGATATGGAAATGACGGAATGGTTAATATACTTTTGTTTCAGAGAAAATCGAATTGGAAAACACTAATACCAAAATTTCATTTCAGAGCCATAATTCCACGTTTTAAAAATTTTTGTTTGTTTTGTGTTTATTATCATTGTTTTTGTTTTAAATAAGTTTTTGTAGTTGTTTTCTCTTCTTTAGAATTTCTATTTACATCTTGGCAAGTTGATCTTTTATCGCAGTACAGGCAGTTATTCAGCTCAGCTAAATCACAAGTCAATAGTATTGCGGGGAGGCAATAAACTAAGGGGGGAGGGTTTTGTGGCATAGATTGGCCACAATTAGGGCAGATGGCGCCACTACAACGTGACCGCTGATGACGCGCTAATCCGCCTAATCCAAATTGCGTAAAAGCCCAAACTCAACCCATAATCCTTGCCATTCTTGATCCAGACAAGTCCGCACTTGACCGTTGGTCACTCCTGACGGCCATATAACGTGGAAGCTGCAAAACACTTATGTGCGAAATCCGAGCCGAATCCAATGCAGCCGAGCAAACGACCCGACTGTACGTTATAGTGGTCCGCCCTGGTCCTAGGCACAGTCTTGGAAGCGAAACTGTGCTTTAAATGGTCAAAAATGAGCAAAAAACCATTTTTCGAAATTCGATGGAAAAGTCGGGATTTTCAGCCGCACGCGAGCCACCACGAGCCGCCGGAGTTGTACGCGAGGTCCAGTCGAATTCGATCGTGCTCAAATAGCGCAATACGTTGTGCTATCGCTTCTCTGCTGAACTGAGCATGGAACACCTTGTCATTTGCTTGTGAATTACAGGTATGACCTCGTATATGAGCCCAATGACATTGGCAATGACCAATTGATTGACTGCCCTGTGTGTGGTGGTTTAGGACAGGGCGTAAATGTGCACACCGGCTTCCGATCCACGTGTGCGAATTGCCTTGGCGACGGCAAAGTGAATCCTTTGTTACCATTAACCCGGCATTTCCGAATGTTTGGCGCAAACGCCAACGAACCAAGGAAGACGCTAAAACGCATCAACGAGCTTTACCATGACAATCGAGATTGTCGGGCAAAAAAGATTAGAAAATTGCTCGAAGATTCTTCTGCGCCAGAAGCGCAGAGTCACATGTTGGCTTCCCTGCCAATGCCTCCGCTTGCACCTTATCGAGATCCGGGACGGAAATCGACAAGTTCTGCGACCAGTTTGATAAACATGCTTTTTCCGGCCAATAAGGCCCAACAAAACGCGAAGCATTCGGAGCAGTATTCCGAAAGTACCTTTGAACGAAGAGGAGGTAGCGCGCCGAATGGCAGCCCACCCCGAGCTTTCAGAGAAAACAGTCCGTGTGCAATTGCACAAGGAAAACAAAGCAGCATTGAACGCGGCGAGAATTGCTAAAAAATACCCAGAAGGTAGAAAAGTTGCAGACTTAGTCCAAAAAATCGAAGAAGCAAAAATTACGGACACCACTAGAGTTGCAAAGTCTCAAAATGAGATTTTGGAAAAACAGAGAAGAGATAATGATCTCATGTCTCTTATTGCGTCCACTGCATCCCAAAATTTGGAGATTGCACAGACCGCGACACTAGAAGTAAAGAAGATGGTTGAACAACAATCTGTTGCTGCCCCTTCTACTTCCCTATCTTCCGCCACATCAACCGATGAGACGGACAAATCCAAGGACTGGTACGACCAGGCCGTGGAAGACGAAATGGCAAGTTTGTTTTCAAACATTGTCACCCCAATGGAGGTAGAAGTCGAGACCTCAACGCAATCACCCCCGAAACGACAACTGTCGATCTAGAGATCCCAGTTACACCCGGTAAGTCCGTTGAGATAAAACCGAAGCCAGTTGTCCCTAAAAAGACAAAAAGAGGTTTGGCAGCACTTAAAAAAGTGGTGCCCAAACCAAAGCCCAAATAATGGGTTACATTACTAATTGTTGAATTTTAGTTTTTGTTTTCAAGAAAAAAAAAAAAAAGAAGGGTTGGCCGACCGAATTCGAATTAAGGATCCACGGAAAATCACACCAATTAAAATTAAAATTTCAAACAAATAGTGTTAGTATTAAGAGCTAAACAGCCC
>JH432011.1:855389-890880 GCA_000239455.1 Strigamia maritima | reverse complement strand
TTTTTTTTTTTTTTTTTTTTTTAACAAAATTTAGGCAAAATTTGGTATTTGGTCGAAATTTAGTTGTATAGAAATAATAACATTATAAATAAAGTGTCTATTAATAATAATTTTTTATTTTATAATTTTTTTAAATTTTTTAAATTTTTTAAAATTCGGTTTTGAGATCAGGTAAAAATCCGGTGTTCGGGATTTTCAGATGAAATAATCCGGTGTTCGACCGATATTCGGAATTTAAATAAATTCAAAATTCGGTGAAATTCGGTATCCGGAATCCGGTGATTTTTGGATCCGGTGCATTTCTAGTTTAAAGAAGTATATTTTTATTTAATGCACAAAACGTCATAAATCTCAGCAAAAAATACATAAAGTATAAAATTTCATGGTATTAGAAAACAACTCCTACGTAGAAAAAAAGTTGCCATTTCAGAAGTACCATGGTCTTCTAATCAATGTAAAGTACTGGTACTTCCAAATGAGAGTATAGCGTGTGGATAAATCGAATACTGTAGTTGACCATGAGACAAAATGCAGTAAAATAGTTGAGGAGAAATGTTAAAATGTTGTGAATTCAATGTAAATAACAAATACATGTGGAAAAGCATTCATAAATAAGATTTCTTTTTTTGTTCCCCTTTTGGAGGTGCAGATTGCGAGAAAAATAAAGCCGCAGCTTGCTATAACTGCGAAGGTCATTAAGAGGCTCTTGGCCGCTTTCCTTTCTAAGAATTATGGGGGCGTAATGAAAAGTAAACACATTGCTTGTCCTTCAGATCCAAGACGAAAGTTTCCAATGAATTCGCTATTTTTTTATTTTATTTTTTTTTACGAAAAACCTTCTTCTGAATTATTTACGAGAATTAGTTACGCCGATGGGTTTCTCAACAACATACCTACTTTATATTAATATGTTTTTATAGACGTCCGACTTGGTCCATACGCGCAAAAGTCATAAAAATAAGACGACTTCGTGATTCGAAAAACATACGAGTGTGCATATTATTGTGGTCGCTGACTCGCTCGGTTTTTTTTATTGATATATACTGGTTGAAAGTCGACCGAACTTTGATATTATTTTATTATTTTTCATTCGTGGCCTCGAAAACCCATTGCATTTGTATTTGGATTTTTAGAGGTGAGATTTAATGATGTGGAAACAGCTGCAGTGATGGTACACAAAAATGTAATTCGAGATGAAATGGGTTGTGGCATTGGGCCTATAAGCCTTGCATTGCTTCTGAGTGCTGTGGCATTGTTTGTGAAATAAAAATTAATCTTTTCAAGGCAATTCGAACTGTAACGGAGTGATAAAAATTACTACCGTGTATATAAAAAAACAACAACTATTTTTAGCTTATTGGATCTAGTCTTATAGTCAATTTTGGGACTTATTACAGTTTTGTTGTTTGTTATTGTATGTGTAATTGTGTACTATTCATACAACAACAGAAAAATATTTGAACAGTTTAATTGTTGATTTGTTAGTGCCTATTGTTACTTTTTACTTTTATTCAAGCTTATAATCTTGTAATCTAATTTTTGTTGTATTGCTTGCTTATCTATACACATACTCATGTTAGTGGCACTAAAATCAAGATTTACTGAGCACAGGTTGGTTGGAGGCCATAAAACCAGTGTGTGCCGCCTTATTCTTTTGGTGGATTTGGTATTTTTCACTGGCTAAAGCCTTGTGTCTAGTGAAAGTCAAACTTAATCACTTTTTTGTGTTTTAGAATTCCCTACTCTAGAATGTCATCAATAATTTTTAATAAAGGCAGGTCTTGTATTTGAGAATTGCATTATTCAGGTGCAGTTAGCTAAAGTTGGTTATTGTTTTTTCCTCCTATTTTGGCTTAGCAATAAAGCCACTTGGGTCGTAAACGAAGCAATGGAACGGAGGAGAAACATGGAGAAAGAGATAAGTTGTTTAATGATGCTATGACTGCAATGGCCATAGACAGCAGGAAATGACGGACGGTGTTTGGTGATGGGTGTGTCGGCGGTCGGGTTGGGTTCCCGGGTCTATTTGCATGCACCGAGCGGGAGAAATTTATTCATTGGAACACGGGTGGATCCACTCGGAGCATGCGCCGATAAATCAACAGGAGTGGCTGGTAGGGCGCATTGCCTGACGCTTGGGTGGGGTGACGTCAATCTTCTTTGCTACCATCTTTTTATTCTGGTTTTTTGATCATTATTGATGCAACTTCGTCATTATTTCTTATTGTAGACTTTTTTTATTTTCAACTTTGGAACATTGCCGCTGTGGGAAAATGGGGAAGAATGTTCCTGAATTTACAATTTCGGAGTAAACGAAAGTCGATGGTTAAAATGAGAGTATTTTTTTTTGTTTTTCTTTATTTATTTTTTTTATTGGGTATTTGTACTTTTGTACGAGTAGTATTCGTCAAAATGTTTTCTTTCGCTTTTATATATACATTTTGGTGCACGCGAATTGAATTGCCTCAATTTCCTGGTGCGAGGAAGACGTTAGTTTGGTATAAAAATGAAACAGGCCAAGTTTTTTCAAGGAAAAAGAAATGAATTCAAAATGCAATATTGCCGCGGCCGGCAACTCCCTTCGTTTCGGCTAATAATCAAATTTTGCAGCTAGAGAAAGTGCCAATTTGCTAAAGAGGCCAAAGTTTGCAAAGCGAAAACTCACGCCGGAACGATTTAAATGGATTACTTGGGAAAAATAAAAGGATAGGAGAAAGAAAACATCAAAGAGAAAAACGTCGATTACCTACCTATAAGAAGATGCAAACAAAGTATTTGGTGATTCAGCCGGAAAAGATTAATCTCCCACTTCAGTCTGAAAAAAAGAAAAATAAGAAGAATTAATTGAATTTTGTACATTCAAAAATCTCGATTAAGTAAGTCTTGAAAAAGTTTTTTTTTTTAAACGGAAATATTTAAATTAATTGCTGAAAAGACTAAGAATGACAAATGATGGAGGACAGTTGTTGAGGGGGAAAGTGCTGTTGGAAATACGATCTGTTTTGCTGATGCGCAAATTGCGTGCTTTGAATCAATTGTGTTAAGTTTGTTAGTAATCGATTATTGCTTAAAAGACTAATAGTCGCATTCGTATTATGATACTAATATTACTAAATTATTTATAAAGAATAATTGGTTACTAGTTGTCTTGTATATTCTGTTTAAAATTGAAGATTCGAGTTACATATTGTGGTTTGAAAAGGATTACTTGTCCGTTGTTAGGATAAACGTCTCTTGTGGCACAGTGTAGTGCTCTTATCCAGCAAACAAGAGAGATGCGGTTCAATTCTAAGTCGTGGCGGATGGATTTTTAGATTCTTTGGACTGTGGATACTAGCCGCGTTTGTGATGAATTTACACACACATAATTAGTTATAACAAATTTGCATGTGCAAACAACATCTGTAAATGACTTCTTTTCGAGTACTTTTGTGATTTAAATTGTTGTTGTTATGTATTTTTTGATTCGGTCCACAGATGGCATTGGAGCTTGTTGCTAAGGTTGTTGTTATTGCATGCAGTTTTACATCATTATATGTGCTGTTGTATGGTTGTTGTTTTTTTTTTTTTTAAAGAGAAATATTTTTCTACAAAGGTTTCGGCTGAATCACGTGATATATACACATTTGAAATACTACAGTAAAAAATAAAAAAATTCAATATTTCACTGTATCTATTACTATTTAGAAGTTATATGTTAAATGACCTTGAAGACAACCTTGAAGGTCAGGTTTGAGGTCAGAGTTGGATTGCCCACACCCAACTTCCTATTTACTCTCAACAGCAGTTTTGTATCTTTGCTAGAAAGTTATTAGGGGTGAAACCAGACCTTTGGACCACTCTATAACTGAGAAGTTTTTTAAATTTCCTATTTTTTAATTTTTATTATTAATTTTATATCGGAACAAGATTTTCTTGGCTTTCTGTCTCCTGCGGCTTACTTATTTCTGTATCGGCATGTACAGTATACCATACACACTGCTCATTAATTGTTATCTATAATTGGAGCCGAGCACACCTGCACAATACGATAACCAATTTGTGCTTCTGGAACACGGCATTTGCGCAGTGCAAACCCCATCTGCCAGTTCGGCACCCACGGAAAGAAATGAGAGGATTAAAATTGATGCTGTGAAGAGAAGTTTTGAACTCAGGTGGCCATGATGAAAGAATGGGAAGAAGGGGGGGAAAAGAAGAAAAACTTTTAAATGCGATAGTACGGTCGAGAAAAGGGATTAAATTTATGCTTAGTGTATACATAGCGAGGGAATAGAGAAAAAAGTGTAATAAAATATGGAGCATGTTGGTATTTGTGGGCAAGACATGAAAAATGGAATTTCCCAAGCGGAATAAAGTGGCATTAGCATAACGGAGAATATTAAGAGTGAGCGTGGTTATTAATTATAAATATTGTCGGTGATTTATTGGGCTGGTGCAACAAAGCGCAGTTGGCCCAGGTCAGGCTAACCTATTATCGCTCGCGTGATATTAATGTAGAGCTGTTTGTGTTGCTTCGGCCAGGGGTTAAGATGTGGCTCTTGGACCATTGGAATGATGTCTTAATTATTGATGTGGAATTTTGCCGCATATTCAGCTTGGAAAATAGAAATTAAAGAGAATAAGGGGTTGAGTATGCGTGTTAGTCAGCATTGAAAATGTTTATAGAGAGGAAAGTTTGTAAGGAAAAATGGTAAATTTGCTTCTCACTGTAATGTAATGGACATTTTATCGATCATTAGCATCGCTAAAAAAAGCAGACAGTTTGAATTCAGGCGAATCCAGGAGTGCGAGTCGAATAGCGGATTTAATTGCTGGTAAAGTGTTGTCATGGACTTGATCAAATCTCAGATAGCAAACGCTTAAAGATGATATTTATACTCAAAACATTTTTTTCTTGATGTCTACCTACACTCATAGCATAGGAAATCCCTTTTTATCTGTATTGACTGTATTGCTAAATGATTTCCTGGATCAATTAGATATTCACATTGTGAGAAAGGGCTATTTTCTGCTGTGTGAGTGTGATTATTTATTTTTAGCAATTATTTTAGGACTTATGAATAACTAGCAAATTATTCTTGTATGTACGACATTAAAGGGTCATTGGGACTTTTCGCTCAATGGGAGCAATACTATTTTATCTCTTATTCGTGTGGATTGTTTTTACTGAAATACATGTTTAACACCCAAGAAGTTTATTTAGAAACTGTGTTTTACATTTTGAAAATGCAAAACCATTGAAATTTGCATTTGCAGTACTTTTGTGAACAAAATTTGGAAATTGTATATGAGAACCTTAAGAGCTGCTCATTTTTTTCAAAATGAAAGATCAAATTGTCTCGTTATTGTTTCCTTCTTGATTGCAAACGCTGATCTATAGGGTAAATGATTTTTTGAAAAAAAATATCATTAAGACTAATATTATAGTCATAGTTATGAACATTAATGAAAATAAGTTAGAGCAGGTGAAGTGAAAAAAATTAGGAAAAACTAATCAATTTTCAACTTTTTAAAGCTGCGTTGCACTGCAGACTACAATAAAAATTCTACCTTGTTATTTTATGAGTGGTTTCAAGGGACTAAATGGAATAAGAAGTGTCTAACTGCAATGCATAAAACATGTGGAAGTTTAGGCCACAAGTGGGCATTTATGATTTTCAGCAGTAGATAGCCATGAAACAATGTCGTAAGGCCTGATTATCTGCAGGAGGTGTAAAATTTCATGATTCATGAAAAATAGAGCAATGTTTGTAACAATTCTATGATTTTATTAAAACGGTTTAACATTGACAATTCAAATTGTAACATCACATATAGCGTCCTACCAGCAGTGACCGACAAAGTTCCTCACAAAACTACACTGCACTGTTCTTAAGGGATGCTGTTTCGGTTTAAACCTTAAAAAATTTGATTTCGTGAACACTTTAAATGATTTTGTGATCAATAAAATGAAATCCAGTGAAAGGCTAAAGAGAGATTTATAATGATTTTTTTCTTTATTTTGAACAGTAAGCCGCAACAAGAGTTTATGAAGTACAGCAACTGGCCAGGGAACTGGAAACAAGTCAACTCAGGAATTGTTTGCAGCTTGTCATCCGTGATGGGCACCTTTTATCTGCTTTGAGTTGCAGGTAGGTGACAGTTGCTTTCACGATAGCACCTCTGATCGAAAGTTGGCTTTGTATTCTTCTCTCAAACTCAGCTTCAAAGTGTAAACATTTCAAATTTCACTCGAGTGATTGAATTAATTCTGAAACATTTTTACAACTAAATTAATAGTTATTAATAGCAATTGATAATCTGATATTTTTGGAGGAGATTTTTCAAAATTGTCGTTTAAGTAACCCGTGGGGTGTGCAACCCCCTTAATGCACGTGCGCATTCCTGTCATTTCATTTCAGGTAGAACTGAAAGACAGCTGTTTGTTTCATATTTTTTTTTTATGACAAATAGCAAACACTTGTCACGAGATTAAATTTAAAAAAATTGAAAATATTGATCATAGTTTTGTTTTCAATTTTATCCAGTAGTAAAAAGGTGTTGAATTGGAATTTCAGATTATAATTTTTTATTAAACTTTATTATATTTTGTAAAAAGGTTTTTCGGTTAAAATTCTGTTCTGTGAGTAGATGGTAGGCATCACCCGTATGATTGCGAGGGAAAAAATAACAAAATATCATAAAGGCACCTGCACAACTGCAAAAATCTGTCTAAAAATTCATCTATCACGCACCTGACATGACAATAAAGCATTGTGTATAAAAAAAATACTTTGAAAGTTAATTTCATCTGTGCTTCTATTTAAAACGTTGTCAACAAAGTTGTTACGCTAGAGCTACAGTTATGATTTGTTATGAAATTGTATGTTTGAAAGTCATCAAAACATGAATTGGATGAAAGTGATAAACTCGATACCAACATCACTGTTTATCCCTAGCTTACTGTGATATTTATCTTTCTTAGCATTGGTTCTGGGAAATGTAATAACGGCTAGTAATTCTATGGATTGTTGAGTAAACATAAAGTGTGTAAAAAAAATGTGTTGATACTTTTTATGAGTTGAGAAGAGTGCATCTTCTTTTCGAAATGAAATTTGTATTATTATTATTATTTGTTTTTGTTTGCTTAAGGACTACAATGGGGTTTTAAACAAACAATCAATGTACTAAATTATAAAATTTAGCTGTGGTTTTTGAGATTTTAGCTCTGCGGTCTGTCTTGTGGGCAAAACTATACTCCATTTACGGAATCTTGAGCTAATTTTTTTACTTCTAAATGGAATAATTACTGTTTAATAATCCGTATTCCTCTCCCTCTGTCGTGGAAATAAAGGACCAATATGAGACTTTGTTTCCATGACAACTGGAGAGTTATACAGATCAGTTAGCAGAATTTATCCAATGTACTAGTAGAAGTAAAAAAATTTAGCTCAAGATTACGTGAATGGAGTATAGTAATTCTAAAGTGAGGAAAATTTTAGAAAATTTTTTAAAAATATTATTTTTTTCCAATAATCGATAAAAATCAACTCTCAATGTTTGTTTTGTTGTTGATGTTTACAAACATCAGTTAACCGAAAAATTTAACATTTCAAGAAATTGCCACTGCTTTGCACAGCTGACCACTTCCCCTGTGGCAAAATCAACATCACGCACTTTGCAGGAGTCAGTTACCTTTCGCGTTAATTAGCAGCTGCATCTGAAAAAAGGCGTTTCATACAGACAGGTAAAGTGGCATGATCAAGTTACGCGCCGCCACAATTACATAAACTAATACTGTTGCGATTGATTGCGCCTAATAAAATGTAAATATCTGAGTAAATATATTCAAGAAGGGTTTAGTAATATTTAGATACAATTTTGACATTCTGGTGTGGTCGATATTATCCGTGGTTGAGGAAGACGATTTTATGTTTTTCTCGAACGTGCTAAGAATGACCGGGAGCTCATCTTAGCGTATTAAAGTCTTATCGAGAGCGTGAATTTGGCAGCAAACGACACGCTTCGACGGTAGATCAGATGCGAAAAATTATTTTGCCTAACCCCGGGTAGCAAGGGCGCAATAAGCACTAGCGCCGAGGAATGCAGTGTGGCTGCTTGCAATGTGCACCTCCACTTTAACACATTCCATTATGGTGCCATGCGCATTCATCATGCGTTTTCTATGCAAAAAGTTGCTGCAAATTCCTTTCAAATCCCACTCAGAACCAAATCTTTTTTAGTGGAAATTTGCATCGCTTTGTATTTTTTTGTTGTCGAAAAAAGGATGAAAAGAGTAAAAGAAAAATACGTATTTGTTATTTAAATAACGTGGCACACAATCACGTAATCGAATTTAGTGTTTGCGACTTAAAGAGCGGTGTTTGTTGTTTACGTATGTCGGTGGTCATTACCCAGCTTTGCACTCGACCATCTCGTGACCGATGCACGCAACATTACCTCCAATCAGCGTATAGGTGTAGCACTCGATCGGTACCGACAAATTCACATCGATTTCTTTTCTCGATCTGCTCTTGAAAGTTGAAACCGGTCGAATCGTGCTGGGAAAAAGATGGGTTTGGATTTATTCTTTTTTTTTTTTTTTTTCATGCTTTACGATTGGACACTTATGGGATGAAGGGTTTATATGGAGCAGTAAATTGTGCGGATCCGCGTTTTAAGATGCCTTTTTAATCCCGTTTCGTGTCTCCGAGTCGAATATTGCGAATTCAGCTCGTATAATATGCAATATTAAAAGTGTACTTTGTTGCATACATATGAACTCGTCGTGTGAGAGTGGGTTGTGTCGCACTCGTAAAATGTTAATAAACACGAGCCCCGTGTCTGATTAATGTGTGCCGACCTTTGTGTGCCTTGCCTTTACTTGTGTGCATTTTTGAAATCACTTCAAATCTAATGGGTTATACTCCTCTTTCCTGTTTTTTTTCCTTCCACCGACCTCGCTTGATTTATCGCCTGAACTTTATTGATCGCTTAGTTTTCTAAATCTTTTCAGCGACATCAGTTTGCATCAATTAAAGGGAGAGTTTACATAACAAAAAAAATGTTGGATTAGGAAGTGATGATTGATTTTATTTAGTTTTTAGGGCTTGACATTTATTCTAGTTTTGAATTTTGGTATATTTCTTTAAGTACAAATGAATATTTTCAAGATTTTTGTTTATTTACGATATGAAAGTAATTAGGGCAATTATTGGACTTAAAACTGCCTAGCCAGGTGAAAAATATGTAGATGTAAACTTTTGTGATGTGTTAATCGTGAGAATTTATATGTTAATGAACTAGCTCCAAATTAGCTGTTTTTTTCTTTAAGTCAGCAGGTTGTAACTATATTGACTTGAGTGGATGCTCAATGCACTTGTGCAGAAGTGATGTTGTGCAGTGAAACCCAACAAGGTGAATCCTATACACAGTTGATAATAACAGTAAATACTCTTGATAAAGAAAGCCCATCATGTTGTTTTAGGGTTAAAATAAACAGATATATATATATATATATATAGATAGTTGATTTTGGGGTTAAGCTGACCGGCAATAAAATGCTGAAAACTTCGTTTTTGAACAGACATTTTTATGTGGCAGTAAAAACAAACACTGGAGAGCGTCCGATTTTGAAGGTTCTGTGTATTTTTTTAAAAACTATAATACAGAATAGCTTTACATAAATCGTATTTCTAAATTCTGTGGATATACTTATAAAAAAGTGATTGACGTCATGTGTTGCTAGGTGAGTTGGGCAAATGACGACGTACCCTAGTTGAAATTTTAGCAGAGGCAGGAAATTGCTACGGTAATGTTTTCATTGCAATAGACACAATGTAAGTTGGATACTTTACTCGAATATATTGTTCCAATTAATCTAGCCCTATTACTGACCCCTATGAACGAAGCGGTTTCATGTTTACACAAAACTAATTGCTTTTTATACTCTCATAATATTTTTAGAATTTAATTATAGGGTTGAAAGCTATTACAGATAGCAAATTTCCCATTTCACAAATTCTGCAAATGTTGACTAACAGCATGTGTTACAAAATATGTTACAAAACAAGTAAATAAATTAAAACTTGTGCATATTTTTATTAATATTAGTTTTATACAATACGGAAACTGTTAATCAAACAAATTGACCCATGGAAGGATCATGTCTTACTTTGGCGGTATCTACTTTGTTGTTGGTTGATGCAAATATTCTTGGCAAATGTTCTCGCTTTGATGATTAAATGTAATTTTATTATAAAAATTTGAGAGCCAAAGGTCATCGCCAGCTGAGTGGGAAAAACAAATGGTTTTCTTTGGAGTAATAAACACTGCTTTAAAGTTGACAAACAAAATGATAAACCAGTGTGCTTTAAGAATTTGACAGAGGTCAAGAGAGGGCACAGCACAGAGGTAATGTAAACAATAAATTCTAAAGACAAATTGATTAAATGGCATATTATCGTAATGTATTCGTTCCCTTTAACGCGAGTAGTTTGGAAGTTGGGTGTAAGGGCAAAAAAAGTAAGAAAAAAAATTCAAGAGTTTGTAACAGGAGGAGTTGTATGCAAAACTTTGCTTGAATTATTCAGGATTCAAGTGAGTCTTGGGAAGGGGGTTTGTCTCAACGGAGAAACAAAGTAGGAAGAAGAAAGAAAAATGGAGAGCTTAATATAAAGCAACAAAAGCCATGAAAGAAAATCGTTAAGATTAGGTCGTAACATGGCTATTCCACTTACTAATTTGACCAGTCACTTGTCGTTAATGGCGTTTCCTTTGGGTTTTTTTTTTTTTTAAATTATTTATTTACTGTCTGACGCACAGCACTGCAGGAGAAAGTAAATCACATTATCCCCAAAGAATAAAAAAGTGAAATTGGAAAAGAAATGTCGAAATTTTGTTTCATCATTGGAAATACAATAAAAGAGACTTAATGTATCTTTCTTTGTGTTTTCCCAGTTCGAACCACCGCAGTCTTGATGGCATTGTAGAATGGGGAAAGTAATGGATATGACCTATTGATCAAAACCCAACAAGTTTTTGTGTTGTACAAAAAAATAAAAATAATAACAAACTTTTAGTTCACATTTACTAATTTAGTATATTTAGTATATTAGTATATACTTGACCTCGTAGATTTACAAGAACACGCTTTTCTGGAAAATGACGTCATCATTTATCAAGTGGAAAAGTGGAAACTGGAGTGACTACTCCATTTTTTACTTTTCCACTTGAGAAGTAATGACGTCATTTTCCAGAAAACCGTGTGCATGTAACTAGAGTAATTGATGTTCACACCACTTCGTAACGTAATGCAAGATGACTGCGCAATGCATTGTGGGCTCCAATCACAGATGTAAACTTAAGTTCCTACTTTAAAATTGATTTTGAAGTAAGAAGTAACGTAACTTAAGAAATTACGGCAACCAATGAGAAGACACAGACAGCTGCTTCTCGCATGAAAACCGATAGAATGAGAAATTACGTGATTGGTCGGTTTATGTTTACTGCCTACAAATCCATACATTACTTTCCTTAAGTTATGTTAAATTTTTGTAAGTTATGTTACGTTGCGTTCTGTGTGAACTAACCATTACGTTAAAACTTAAAACTCGGAGAAATTAATCATTTCCAGCTTTTACTTTTAGATTTTTTTTTGATTTCACTAGTGTTAAAATATAGGAAATTTTTAAATATTGGTTTTCCAGTTCTGATTTATCTTGCAAGATTTCTGAATTGACGCTCAACAATCCAACACAGTGAAAAAAGCAAGCAGTTCAAATCCAGAAGGGAATTGAGGACTTTGAATTGAACCACAGCTGCCAGACAGGTACATTAACCACTGTTGCATCCAGTACTTTGACCTAACCAGAGACAAACAGCCAACAGGCCTCGCATCCACATGGGATGACAATCATGACATACACTTCTTATTTTAACAGACAGTCACATACAAATCGTATTAGTGTCAATGTAATTGTCTCACCACGTGTTTTTTAAACCCAATTGAAGAAGATATATCTTAAACCTTTCATAAAAATTGATTAACGATATAAAAAAATGTCCAGTCAGGATTACGTCAGATTGAGAATTATTGGTTTATTTATATTTCGAGTTTTCAATCTCTTTCGAGTTGGGTTTCAAAAAAATGTGATAGCATTCCACAACATAAACCCAACAAACATCACTTGGTTTGTGAGTTTGGTAATAAAGCGTGACGTAAACTATGGGTTTTTGAATTGTCATAACATATTTTACGAGACGATAAAAATGGCACCTGACAGAGTGCGTAATTAGTGTTAATCCTAGCGATGAATCAAGTGTAATCTCTTACCGTTCATCGGCTCGGTCGATGGTCAAAATAGCAGCATCGGAGCGTGAGCATCAGCAGGAAGGAAAAGCAGCATCAGCAGCGCCTCGACTCTTACACTATACCGAGAATGCTCATGATGGCAGCGTCGGAGGAAGCGGGAGCACAGCCAACTCGCGACGAGTGCACGATGTTGTATCGATCCGCGGCAAGAAACTGACTGCAGGTTCACGAGCACCAAATGCCCGTCAGTGTGGACGAGGGACAGTTGAAACTCCCACACAGGGCAGGGTCGTTGCAACTAGACAGTTGTGTGGCACGAACCTTTTTCAGCGTTAGCGTTGCCAATGGCTGGCTTGTGGTTGGCGTCTCCTCTCGCCTGGCGACGTCTTTCACGCGATACACTAGCGCCAACTGGCGGGAGGCTGCGCAACCAAGAGGAATTCCAACTGGGAAACGAGTTTGATCGACAGACTTGGGCCTTTGAGTGCTCGCCTTTTTCGTGTTTTTTTAAAGCCGATCCAACTGTAATCACTACGTCTTTTTTCAAAAATGGCGCATGGATTGTTATGATATTGTACAAATTGGTGAGAAGGAAAAAAGTGGGGTTTGGGGAGTCTTCAAGGTGTAACTAATCTTGAGGGTCGTGTAGAAGCAAGTATGAAATGAAAGAAAAAAAGGTTTTTCATTTATCATCCTTGTTTCAGATGAAACAAAAAAATAGGAGGAGGGGAAAATGGCAGTTATTAAAGAGTTTATGATCAAATACGGGATAAAAATTATTGTTAATGATGTTTGGTGATATTAATTGACTGATTGGGCGATTGGAAGGACTAGGAAAAAAGTTGTTTTTCAGATAGGACGTTTTTAAGACTTTGTTTTTGAATTTAGACGAATTTTTGATTCAATCACAAGTTAGTTTTTAATAGAAATACTTTTTCAGTGCTTATTATTTTTAAAATTTTGTTTTGGACGACGATTTGACTAAATAATTGGCAATTTTTACTTTTCCTACTAAAATAATACAAAAAAAATCAGATTATTTTTGTGTAATTTGAGTGAAATAATACAAAAATGTCTAGATTTGTTTTTACTGCTCACTAAACGACATAGATATGAATAAAATGCAGAAAATGATATTAATTCTTCGCATTAATTGGTGGATGGGAAAAACTACTTAACAAAATAATGAAACTACATTTAATTACATTTTGTTTTTAAGAAACTGATATCTTATATCTTGAAATTAATATCACCATTTTGGTAAATGTTTTTAAAACGAAGATTACGTGTAAATAGAGCCCTAGATAAATGTTTTCCGCAAAGGATCATTAATTACATAGCAAACATGTGTTTTTGAGCTTATAAAATTACCTAATTACAAAAAATAAAAAATTAATTGCTAACTTCCACTAAAAATACACAAAATATTATAAAAAGTATTCGTTACAACTAATTTTTTTATAAATAAAACAAAATTGATTTACCGCGACAAAAAAAAAAAATAAGAAAAGTTGAACAACATTAAAGTGGCAACTACAAAATGTCGTAAACCTTTTTAATGCCCGCCAACATTAAAGGTTAAGATGTTGGAG
This sequence comes from Strigamia maritima, assembly GCA_000239455.1. Classification (NCBI taxonomy): domain Eukaryota; kingdom Metazoa; phylum Arthropoda; class Chilopoda; order Geophilomorpha; family Linotaeniidae; genus Strigamia; species Strigamia maritima. The sequence goes on along the minus strand of JH432011.1, from coordinate 876,996 downwards.
AGTGTCTATATATGGTGATGCGTGTGGGCGATGAGGTGGGGTGTCGTTCACTTAGTATTCCGAGCCGACATCCAATTGGAGCTGGCGGGATGAGGTCTTCCTGGCGTGGGGTTGTTAGTTGGATATTTGAAGGGGCGTCGAATGCTGCAAAATCGTTGCTTTGAAACTGTAATCTGCCTGGCTGCTGCAACACCCAGCCTTAGTCGCAATCAATCGAAGCTTAGCCTGCCTTCTCGTTTCCTTATTCTTCTACTCTTTATATTGCTTCCTCCTACTCTTACTACATTATGCAGTCGAGCGACTTCATTCTGACTGCGACCCAAAATAAAAATAAAAAAAAGAAGAAAAAATCGAAAAAAACGGGAATGAAATTGCTCAATATATTATTTTTTCCTCTTGATCAATTTTTAATTTCTGCCTAGCATTTGTACATTATAAAATGAGTTTAATAAAAAATGAATAACGGAAAAGGCATTTCACTATTTTGGATTTAAAAATGAAATTACAACGAGACGTTCGTCTTGAAGCTGGAGGATAATCAATAGCAGCTGCTCTGTGTGAGTGGTGGGCGAATTTAATCTGTTGTATAGCACGGGTCCAAGGATGTTATGGCCGGTTCTGTGGTCGCTACCCTTTTGTCCATTTCATGTGATTGGCAACTTTTTCCCGCACGAGGCTCAACATTAACTAATTAATTCGTTAATTGTAGTGCTACTTGCTTTGGTTGTGAGTTTGCATTCTTGAAAGTAAACTTATTTCACCTTTGGTCTTTGAGTTTCTGACCCCAATTTTTTTTCTGGACAGTTGTAGGACTGTCCAGGGGAAAAAATTGTTGAGAATTTTTAGTTGGATTTGTATAGGTATAAAATTTTAGGAGGCCTTTATGGTCAATTAGAAATAAATTATATGAATTTTATAATAATTGGTTAATATTTCAATGTGATATTGATATAAATTTGAAAAACTATTTTTTTTTTCATTAAAATAATTTAATGTTTTGGATGAAAAATTTTATATTATAACTAAATTTTTCTAAAATCTTCATCTGTATACGGTAATAAACCATTCAGGAGGTGGAGCAAAATCGTTTTAAAATTCTATTGTATTTCTATGAAAAGTTAAATTTTATTTGTTGGTGCAGCAAAGCTTTAGGAGCAAAAGACAAATATAATGTTCGAAAATGCAAAAAGACCTCCAGATTTACTGGTCTGGAAATGGCCAAAGAAGAAACCCAATCTGAGGCAAAGTCTGTAATTAAATGTTACTTTGCTGTTTTATTTATTAATAACTGTGGTCACTCTTTTTTTGTCATTTGTATAGGCTGAAGGGATTTATAACCTTGTGGCGTTGATTAGCCAAAGGGGAATATGAACAAGCATGAGGTTAAGAGGGGAAATGAAATAAAAGTGAGTGCTCCCTTGGGTACTGACTTTCACTGATCTCACAATGAAAGGAAATCGTGTAACTTTTTAAAGATTTTAAAACTGTAAGGCTATTTATTTATTTATTTATTTTATACTAGTATATGGTAAATAGAAGTTGGCTAAGTCTTTTAATTCTGCTAGGTTAATGTAATTACATGTAAATTGGATGAAATAGGGGATTGGGGAAAGAGTGATGGTGCTAGCAAATGAATTTTGAAGCCGCCAATATCGATTTAGAACGTATTAAATACGGATATTGAGTTTAATACGATTGAATTTTGTTATTGAAAATTGTGAATGATTTCAGAAGTTGGGGATGATCTCTCTCGCTCAGTTGGATGATTCGACATAAATTTACCGTACATTCACATACATTCAAATTATATTATGATTTTACAATTGATTTGTTACTATATGTCTGCATAAAACAGAATATCTATCAGAAAATGTAGTCATAGTTAATATACGGTAAACGCCAAGCATTCAAGGCCGCTCAAGACGAGGTTTGATCGGTTAGAATGAGAGGCATTCCCGGTGAACTCGGGTAAAAATTTCTTACATATTTGCCTTATTCAACAATTTTGGACTAAATTGATTATGTGTTAGGTCTTTTAAAATATAATCGTAATTAAAAATTATTAAATATTTAATGACATAAAGTATGCCCCGCCACTTATTGGTGTTTTATTAAATATTTACGTGCTGTGTGTTTACCTCATCTAAATGGCTGTTCTTTGTGGTTTTTTGCTATTAACACAAGAGATTATTTATTCCATAAGATTTTCTAAATAAATAAAAAAAATGTTTTATTGTACCGTACTGCGCCGCAGTGCTTTCGCATTATACTGTTATTGGGTAAACCAATTAAAATTTTCTTATATTTATATGAGGATACGAAACCTTAGAACTTAAAGCTTAGTTTTTAATATTGTAAATTACATTGTATATCAAAATTTTTTCTTTTATTTTATTTTTTAATTCTGTCAACAAATGCCACTGGAGACCCTATGCATCAACTTGAAAACAAATTCTTAAATTTCTGATAATGGAATAATCAAGTTATGCTCGGGCGCATTAACAAGAGCTTTTTGAATTTCTTTTTCTCTCTGTTTTTCGACGTTGAAAAGCATGAAATGGCAGAAAGCAAAGTTGTCATGAATCGCCGAGATGTGAGATTTACAAAGCTCGTATTGTCCATCATAAAAGTCCATCGAGTTGAAGACTTAGGTACATGTTCGTACTTAAATAGGGTTAGGTTGTGCTAAATTCAATTAGCGTTGCATTATTTTCACTCGACTCGCTATTTATAGCTGCATGCATGTTTGTTGCCGACTTGTTGGCGTCATAATAAATAAACGAGGCGGCATTTTCACCACAAAAATGTTGCTTTTTCCTTCTATTTAATGTTTTCGCATTGTTAAAGACATAAATTCATACTTTAGATTTTATTTTTTAAGACTGTATTCTTAGTATACGTTTATAGATTTAATAAAGATGTCTCAACGTGAAGAAAAACTTATAGTTTGTAGTTAGAACGCAATTAATTTCCCAGAAATTACCTTTAAACCCCTAATTTGCATCTACAAATCTGGAATTACGAGATGGTTGTCTAAAATGGGAAAATTTATCTTGACAATGACAAACATAAAGCGAAATTCGAGGAAATCTGCGATAAAAATTTCATGACTGTGACATTTTTCATTCTTTTTTTAATATGGAAATTTTGGAAAAAATTAGAAATATAAAAGTCGTTCTTTATGATTTTTACATTTTCTTCATTAAAAAGAACTTTTCACCGTTTAGCTGCTTAAGTAAGTTTGATGTGATTTTGAATTGATTTAATCCCTTCATGATGGGTTTGAAAAGAGCTAACAAAATTGTCATACATAGAACGCAAGACGATGTTAAAGTCGGGGCAGGGGGGCAAAATCGCATTTGAGATGTTTTGAAACCAAGTGAATAAAATATTCTAAGTGAAATTTTCACATTCCCCGAGTCATTTGTGGAAGATAAATGTTTGAGATTCATGCACACAGAAAAAAAATCTGGGAGAAGAAAATAGAATTTTTTTCCTTTTTTATTATTTGGTCATAGACATCAACTAAAATAGACTTAATAACTCTGGAAAAAAATGTGCTGTAATAATCAATGTAGTGAACATATAATGATGTTGCAATAATTCGATCAATCGGTTGAAATGAAGTGATGAACCGTAAATTAATAAAATGTCAAATTTGGATTCTAATTGCGCAATATTTCTGCATCAGATATACAGTATGTATGTCACTGTTTATTTTGAGGGTTTATTTTTAGTTTAGTTGTTTTAACCATTGTTCTATTGTACTATTGTTTTAGTGTGAACATGTGCATGGCCAGACTCTTTGTTATACTTGAATTTTATTTTCAGTATAGTAATTGTGTTTTGATCACTGACGGTCATGTGTATGTGGCTGTGCTTATACAGTATATTCTTTTATTTGCTATTAATCGAAACTCATGTAATGTTATTGGACAAATAATAAGAACATGTTTTAAACCCATGGTAATAATTTATTGGCCTGTCTAACAAAAATCTAACAATTTCTATTTCATACACTTTAATATCATTTATTTGGGATATATATTTTTCTATGAGTGGTAAAACTCACGGGCAGCAGCATTTATTTCTCCAATTTCCCGGAATAAACGTTTTATACATCATTGATTCGTGACGAGTAACGAGTTAAGTCAACTAGATACATTATTGCAACATAACCAAGTTAGTTTGGAATGAAATTTTACACGAAAAATATCGAAAAAAATTAATTCCAAAGATGATGCAATTATTTTTTTTTTTTAAATTGAAAAGAAAAGAAAAAGAAATTAAATTTGTTGATTGTCGGGTGATAAAATTTCGAATGAATATTTTTCTTGTGATGTTGCTAGACGATGATGATTGTGAATTGAACCTCGGGCTGTGTTCTCGCTCTTTCTCTCATAATCAAGTTAGAATTTTGCCTCTATTCTTTACTGGATGAGCAGCTATATTGGCTGCTCCCTGTTTTATCGGAGATGTGAAGATTCGCCACCACACAATAATTTGATCTTACTGCTTCGCTGTATCCAACTTTTCGCGAATAAACCGCCAGCCCTGCAGTAAGTAGCGGGCCAAAGCATTTTCCCAATCCACAAGGGTGCTAGAGACTGTTTGTAATACGCTCAATGTTTGCCCCCATGTGACCCACGTCTACCGAATATGCCGACGAAAAAAGGCGCCCCCTCCATTGTTCAACTCGTGACGACCGTCCATTTTAATTTATTTCTCTTCTTTATTAAATTACTCGACGTTCGGTGTCGGTTGTAAAAAGAGGCCTTTCTCGAACTTAAGACTAGCGGTTCAAATTTCCACTCGGGGAAAGGTGAGACGGAAGCGAGCGATAACCCCGATATCACCTTACCAGCCAACAAGAAGAAAAATGGTGGAAATCGTAAACCTCGCGTTTATGTTTTCATTAGAAAGAATGGAGTATTGTTTTTTTGTCGACTGCGATGCGACACTCAGCGCCGAGGTCGAGCGGCCACTGCCCATAGCGTGGTGGGAGGAAACCAGTTCGATCGGAGTCTGTCTTTTTCTCTGTGAGGGTCAGATTTGATAGCCTTTGCGGGTCTCGAAATGGGTGGAGGCGCAATGGCATTCTCATCCATTGTCCACAAAGTAGCAGACACACATGCTTCACCGCCTTCGTCCTTTCGGAGAACACGCGGTCGAAAATCACTGGTTTGCATCAACATTTTGTTTTTATCTATTTTTTTTTTAGTAATTAGATTAAAAGCTTATAAATAAATTATACTTGAATTTAAGATTGAAGCATGGGGGTATTTAAAGTGGGCAAAAGTGTTTTTTTTTATTTATTGTATGCAGTAAAAATCTAAGCCAATGTCATTACACAAATTAGTTTATTTAGGCATACTCACGGATAAATAAATTTATCATAGTGAAGTTATATATGCACTGTTTTCTGTCTATGGAAAAGAGTTTTAGAGAAATGAATAATTCATGGATTTTTTTATTACTTTTTTTTTTTAACTGTGTCTGAATTTTGTTACAACATTGTAAATTAATCTAGTTTAATCAAATTAGTGATATCTATATTTTTATCTTCTCTGTTAACATGACGGAAAAGTTTGTGGAAGATATGCTAACGCTAAATTAGTCTCTGAAAGAAAATCTTGGTTATTTTTATAAATGTTGTGTCCCTTGAGCTTTGCTGTGCATCACCAACACATTAAAGACAACTTTTCCTATAACTAAAGTAGAATGACACTTTAATAATTTTTTTCTTGTCTGAAAAAGTCTAAAAATCAGTCATTTTTAACAATTATTGACGTTTTTGACATGAATTTTAAAAAATTGATTTTAATTTTTTTGGCGTTTTTATTGGCTTATAGCCGTTTTAAAATTGTTTCTCCGTCTTATTCACTCGTAAGTAATCTAATATTTTACAGAACAGCACATATTTTAAAAATCTAACAGTAAATTTTTAAAAATATCCACATTTCCTGGTATGTTGTTATGTGCGACTTGTGTTGTATCGTGAATTCGAAATAAAGGTTTTGCTGTACTTCTTCGCATGCGTGCTCAATACTGTAAATCTGATGCTCTCAGAAATATTTCATTCGAAACAAGCGGATTTTATTTTTAACGGAAGGTCGAGGAAGTTTGTTTACGCACACGGAAAATTACAACTCCAAAAATTATTCATCAATGTAAATGATGTAAAACGGCAACAAAAACGCGGAAAACCTATTTTTTTTAGAATTTTTAATCAAAATTTGGACAAAAATGGATATAAATTCTCAAATCAATCGATGGATGGTTTGAGACGATAAAAAAGAAAGGTCATAAAAATTATTTTTGAACAAATAGAAGTATTGGCACAATAAACGATATAGCAAAATCAATTTCTTTGTTTTTTATATACAGTACAATATATTCGCCATTACATTACAAAAAAAGAGGGAAAGAACTGATAAATAAATAATAACATAAAAAAAGATTACCAAATCCGACTTTTCTTTTTATATACGGTAACTCCCATCAGATTTCTTTTTCAGTTTTCAATTCCTATCTCTTACTATCCGAACGCCCATCATTTATAAATGCTATTTGATTTGCTATTCCAATCAGACTTTTACTATGTTTTCGATTAAAACATCATAAATTGATAACAAGCAATAAATTTCATGTTGACTGAATCGGTAATTAGAATACTAAATATTAATTAGCAGCCGGTCATGTTTGCTGAATTACGAGCTGTTTGAGCCGAGCTAGACATGACATAAAGTGGCTGGGTAAGAGTAAAGGTTTTCTTTAAGAATCAGAGTGTGCCGTTTCCTGGCTTCAAATTGATGGCAGAAAAACATGACAGAATGGAAAATAAAAAAAAGATAAAAAGAGAAAGTTTCTCTGCTCCAACTTGGCGTTTTGGTCTTCTATAGAGTAAAGGTGAGGAAACCTGTAATTTCGACTCGGAAGGAGGGCGCTGAAGATAAGTAGATGCTGTTTAGCATGGGAGAGGACAGCAGTCGATTGATGTTTTAATTACAATTGTCGAGTGGAATGTAAACCCATTTCGAGTCTGTCTCAAGAGACTGAAGTTTCCAAAAAAAAAAAAAAAATAAAAAAAAAAAAAAAAAAAATTTACAGTACAGCAAATTCGAGATGTTGGTGTTGCATCTGGTTGAGAAAATTAAGTTAGCATGATGATAGCACGCGTTTGGATTTTTGGAGTGCTGCTTGTGTATTTGGTGCTTGCATGCGTAGACAGTGTTTGCTAAATTTATTTGAGCGATAAACAGTTTGCGGGAATGGGGTAACTGGATTTGCGGTACGTAGCCGATAGAGCGCACCGACATTTTAGTTAATTAAATATTTAAAGATAAAGACGGTCACCTCTGGCTCGCTTTTCCGATTTAAACTCAGAGTTGCAAGCCCGAAAGCGGGCACATGCCAAGTAACGCCTTTGCAGGTTTTGGACAGTTTCCAACAAGCGACCTTCCAACAAACACAGCACCAGCATCTAGAAACAGAGGGAAAGAAGGCGCTGCTTGTGCAATGAATGGATGGAAATAGATAGATAGATAGATAGATAGATGGAGTGAATCTTTCTTTTACGAGATCTTGCCTGCAGCAATTTTCGAGGCGTGGAGCAGCGAGGTTTTGAATCGAATATCGACGAATGAGTATTACTCCCATCATCTTCGCCACACACCGCCACACGGCCGTCTTCTTATACCCAGCTCGTATAAGCGAATATTTAAAACTTTTTTTTTGGATGTTAAGCAAATTTGTGAGTTGAAAGAGAGAGAGCGAGCGAGAAATTTCTGGCTCTTGTTTTTACGACTCGGCATATATTCCTTCGTCCCGTGAGAAAAGCGCGAGAAGCAATATGATGGAGCACGAGTTTTAAGGGAAAAAAAATAAATTTATTGAATAGAAATAGTGATGCAAGCAAATTTCTCAGTATTGGGATGCATAGTAATGGTATTTGATTTGATGTTTGGGTTTTTTGGGGGTTGTGGGGTAATAAAAGTAAAAGAGAAAAGTGTGTTTACATGCACTTCAATTTTTCTGTCACGTGATTTCCGGTGGAGTAGGAAATTTAATAAGATGCCCGTTGGTAATCCGCATGCATGGGCAATGCGGGAAATTTGATGCTTTCAGGAATATTCCACCGCAAACGAGCGAATATAATTTTTACTGAAATTTTGGGGGAAATTTCCTGCGAAAGAAGAATCTGCGGAAATTTTCTGGCACATAAAATGTGATTCTGTTATTGATTTTCATTGGTTTGTTGTTTCTGGTCAAGGGGAAATTGAGCAGTGAAATTGAAGTGTAAAATTATATAGCAAATATTGTTGCTTTTTCTTATTTATAATAGTTACTGAAATATCGAAGTTAAATACAACTTAATCGAATTGGTCGTTTTTCATTGGAAATGTATAGTGAAGAAATCATTGTAATGGCCAATAAGTTGACCATTAATATATTGCTTTGCTATGAATCATGGGGAAGCGAACATATAATTCATTGGAAAAAGTTTTATAATTTATTGCAGTGGGGCTTTAAGTAGACACAACAGCACATCGATAATCCATCAATCTGTACGCAAGTGTCATCAAGTTAATTTAGAACGGCAAAATGGTGATTATCAATTTGAAAGTTTATAGATATAGCATGCTTTAAAGGGACACTATAATTACATGAATAGCATAGCAAATTACAATTCAAATTTGAAAATTTTTTTATTTTTATCAGCAACAAAAATAAAGTTTTGAATTGCTTTGTTTGTCAACAGTTTTATTGCATATGAATTTTTTCTTTTATTTAAAATGGAGTTTTTGTTGTTTATTTATTTATTATATTTTTGAGGATAATACAATATTTTGGTTATATTTTATTAAAAAACTTTTTAGACTTAGAACTTTTTAGATTTAAGGTATCTGGTAAGCTCTTCTGCATTTTAGAAAAAGCTTTTGCTTGTGGCAATTCCCAATTGTATGTTGGAATAATATCATCTCCAAACATTGAGCGGGCATAAGTTGCTGTTTTAATATTTTATGCTCAGTTATTATCATCAGCAGAATTCTATGAGGATTACTGGTGAAATTGAAACAGAATGTTGTTTTTGAGGGTGTCAGAAGATTAAATGAAGCTGTAATATCTCTTCAAAATAAAAGTTAATATCAGATGCAATGTTTAAAACTTCTTAGTGTGACTGGGTAGCATTACTTCTTGTGTGACTGTATTGCAGAGTAGCTTTACTTCTTGCGTGACTGTATTGCAGGGTAGCACATACATCTCTTATTTTTCCAGTAGGATAAAGTTTTCCAACTAACGATAACTGCTTTTACTATTTTTGTTTTGCAAATATTGACACGGTTAAATCCAATATCATAGCCAGCTGTATTCGATCTTTCAATTACGTGCACATGTTTAATAAAATGTACGGCCGTCGTGTGTGGTTGTTGGATTTGCGAGGGAAGTAATTACACCCGATCCAAGAATTAATCAGCAGGTGCGTGCAGTTATGATTGCAGGTTGCGCCTACTGTTGAACCGGTTGCGTGTTGCGGTTCCATATCGCAATATCGAAACGAACCACGAGATTTACAATGCGAGCAGTCAAATAATCAGCCATTACATAACGTCGTTAAAGTCCAAAGTTATTCCTTGCTCTCCTCATATCAGCGCATTATCAGATGGTAAATATCATTTCATTTTGTTGCGACTCGTGTCAATTTAGAAGCAATTTTGTTTTGTTCCCATTTCTTTCTCTTTCTTCTCTATCATACTGTCTTGATGAGACATGTTGTTCCGAGTTTCTTCTTATCTATTAGAGAAAACGACAATTTTCTTTGCTTGTTTTGCTAGTGGCGCAGACTTACTCCTCAAATGACTCACTCTGATTGCAAACAGACTTCGATTTAAACACGTTTGTGAAAACATTAAGAGGGGATAACCGTACCGCTTTTGTATTTCTGTCACATTTTTCTCTGTATTGGACATTGCAGATCCCATATGAAAAATTGTATTTCGGGTTCGCTCAATAGGCTTTACGTTTTTAAGGTCGTATCTGGAGATTTGGTCCTGTTGGAGAGGGAAAGTTTGTTCCTGTGTTATCTTAAAGGCGAGTTGCAACTTTAAATTGAGTGGCTTTTTTTCCACGCCCGCCTGTCATTTCTTCTCTAAATAGAATGAGAGAAAAATTGTGAGTGTCACTTCCTTTAATCGTAAAATGGGTGAATTAATGCGAGATAAGATGAAATAAGTGGCACTTTCATTCATATAAATTTATGTGTGGTATATATTTTTTAAAAATGAAAATGCAGTTGAAAGAAACAGCAGAATTTTGTATTATGATTGAATGCGCATTTCTGCTCGTGATCCGACATTATCAGTGTAACTACTGATCTAATTGTTGTATGGAAAAAATGAAAGCATCAAGTCAAACTTATTACTATTATATTTTTTTTTTGTGAAATTGAACGGAGATTTTACTGTGTTTTTGTGCAATTGCTTCTCTATTAATTTATTAATCAAGTAATTAAAAATCTGGATGGGGAATACAGTGGCTCATTATGTGCATAATGAGTGAAAAAGCAATAAGAAGTTGAGACTGGAGAGATTAAAACGTGATATTCTTGTTGTCATTAAAGAGTTTTCATCTACCAATTAAATCAGCTTGTGAAAGATAGGAGATGCAGAACAAAAGGCATAGATGCAGCATAGCTTTAATGCCACTGTTCTCTCTAGTGCAGAGTGAACAGCCTTGTCACTGCTCAGAAAAGCTTTGAAAGTTAGATTGTTTAGTTAACATGCAAATGAGATCATCTGCTTTATAATAGTATTCTAGTATCGTAATTTCATTAGCTAATTTGTTTATTTTTATTTTTTTAAAAGTTTATTCGTGATGACATAAAAGGAAAGCGCTGCATGTAGAATGGTCAACTAATTATCGGCTTTAACCAGCGAGCACAAAGTAATGGAGTTAGATTTTTAAATTTAGTTATATAGCTAACAAGACTATGTTATGTATGCGCTTTTATGGCTGAATATAATGCTTTTTCAACTTTTATATTTTTGAAATTTGTCATAATACGCAAGGGGTTAGAGGTATGGTTGTGTGCAAACTTGTCACAGCTGCCCTATGGAAACAAATCTGAAATTGGTTTTGTAAATGAAATTTAAACATTTACTAGTGTTAACAGTTAAAGGGCACAAGGGCACAATATCAGACCAATTCATTACTAGGTGCAATTTGAGTGATTTGATTCGACAGCCTAAAGGGGGATCTGCACAGCATTGATTGCAGGGATGATTCAAGTAAACTCTATCCAACAATTCGTGCACGAAACTCCCATTAGTTAATGATCTATGCATTGTACTGAAATATATTGTGATATCTTATTTTAATTCTCTAGTCGAGCCGAGTCGAAAAATCATTGCTTCGTTGTCCAAAAATGTGCATGCCATTGCTAACAAACGAAAACGCTTGTAAAATATTTTAAAAAATTATTGACATTTGGGTTTTTGTATTGTTGCGCACATTTTTTGGCTACGAAACACTAGGGGTATTAAGAAACAGCGCATGAGTGCGCAAGTGTGAGACTGTGAAAATGTGAAACTCACACTGCGCATGCTCAGTGCGCAAAGTTTCTGAAACACCCAAAATGCAAGATTGCGCAAGTGGGTGTGTGTGTGTGTGTGTGTGAAACTCACACTGCGCATGCTCAGTGCCCAAAACAGGTGGGAAAAACGATTATATTTCCAAGTTTTCTCAAATTGTGTATAGTTAAAAATGGTACCAAAGTTAAAAATAGTACCAAAGTTAAAAATGGTACCAAAGTTGAAAATGGTACCAAAGTTGAAAATGGTACCAAAGTTGAAAATGGTACCAAAGTTGAAAATGGTACCAATGTTGAAAATGGTACCAAAGTTGAAAATGGTATCAAAGTTGAAAATGGTACCAAAGTTGAAAATGGTACCAAAGTTGAAAATGGTATCATATATCTAGACTAAATTAGGTGCCAAAATTAAAAATGTTACCACTTTAAAATTATGGTACCAAAGTTATAAAAATGATACCACATGCCTAGTACTAAAATAATGTGACACCATATTGATCCAGGTAACACTAAAACCCAGAACTGTTGGTCCCATATAATTTTAATACTAGGCAAGTGATACCATAATTTTAGTTCTAGGAATTTGCAATCACATGTGAAACGCACTATGCGCACCTCTGGAGGTGTGAGTGTGAGTTGCCCGTGTGAGTCACATAACATGAAGCCTATGAGGCTTCCGGTGCGCATGTGTGAAATCACATTTTCACATTTACGCATTTGCGCATTTTGACAGTTTCTGAATACCCCTAATGATTTTTCGACTCAGCTCGATTAGAGGATTAAAATAAGATATTATAATATATACTTTCAGTACACTGCAAAAAATTCACTTTTCAGTTTCGAGCACGAATTATTGAATAGAGTTTAGTCAGGAAGCCACGTTAATCTCGACGAAGTAGTTTTTTTAACAGAGTGGCCAAATCTGCCTAATATTGGGCGGAAATAAACACAGGGCTAATTTTGCTCAATAGTTAAATAAATTCGCCCAATTTTTTTTACCATACTAAATTCGCCCAATTTTTTTACCATACTAAATTCGCCCAATTTTTTTTACCATACTAAATTCGCCCAATTTTTTTTACCATACTAAATTCGCCCAATTTTTTTACCATACTAAATTCGCCCAATTTTTTTTACCATACTAAATTCGCCCAATTTTTTTACCATACTAAATTCGCCCAATTTCTTTTACCATACTAAATTCGCCTAATTTTTGCCTACCAAATTCGCAAAGCGGAACATAGTCTTATTTTAATCTCCTTGTCGAGCTAAGTTGAAAAATCGTTGTTTCATAGCCCAAAAATATGCGCAACAATGCAAAACACGAATTAAAATAAAAATTTAAAGCATTTTTGTTTGTTAACAATGGCATACACGTTTTTGGGCTACAAAACACTGGGTCATATGAATAAAAATGTAGTATTTACTTTAAGCAAAAAGTAAAAGTAAAAGCATTTGCTTCAAGTAGAAGCAACTAGTAAAAGCAAATGCTCAATTTTGTATGAATAAACATTTGCTTTTACTCAGTAGCAAAAGCTTTTTCCAGTGGAGATTTTGCTTCATCCTAACCTACATTTTTAGTTTATTGGGTCATATGAATAAAGTGAAGTTTATGCTTTTACTTCATAATTTCCAAAGTGCCCAAAACAGGCGGGAAAATTACTCAAAAATGGCATATTCCAAAGTTTTCTCAAATTGTGTAAATTTAAAGATGGTACCAAAGTTAAAAATGGTACCAAAGTTAAAGATGGTATCAAAGTTAAAAATGGTACCAAAGTTAAAAATGATACCAAAGTTAAAAATGGTACCAAAGTTAAAAATGGTACCAAAGTTAAAAATGGTACCAAAGATAAAAATGGTACCAAAGATAAAAATGGTACCAAAGATAAAAATGGTACCAAAGTCAAAAATGGTACTAAAGTTAAAAATAGTACCACATGCTTAGTACTAAAATAATGAGACGCCATATTCATCCAGGTAACACTAAAACCCAGAACTGTTGGTACCATAATTTTAGTATTCAGCAAGTGGTACCATAATTTTAGTACAAGGCAGTTATGCCTGCCCGCTATTTGCAATCACATTTGAAAAGCACTATGCGCACATCTTGAGGTGTGAGTATGAGTCGCCTGTGTGAGTCGCATAACATAACATGAGGCCAATCAGGCTTCCGGTGCGCATGTGTGAAATCACATTTTCACACTTACGCATTAGTGCACTCATGCGGCAGTTTCTGAATTCCCCTAATGTATTTCTCAGTCAATTAGTTTACATACAAAACATTAGTCAGGCTAGGTTCCCACACAACAAAATCGCGCGATTTCGTTTTGCGTTTTGCCTCAAAATCGCGCTATTTTTAAAATTTTAAAATTTTTCTAGGTTTCCACATGCAGCAAAAACACAGAAAAACATAGAAAAAATTTCAATTTTAAAAATAGCACGATTTTTAGGCAAAACGCAAAACGGAATCGCGCGTTTTTTTGTGTGTGGGAACCTAGGCTCACTTGCGGTAAAATCGCCGATTTTATTGCGTTTTGCGGTTTTTTAAAACTTATTTTGCTTCAAAATTGCGATATTTTTGAAATTGAAAATTTTTCTAGGTTTCCACATGCAGCAAAAACACAAAAAAAACCTAGAAAAATTTTCAATTTTAAAAATGGCGCAATTTTTGACGAAAGTTTTCCGCGCGGAATTCGCGCGATAAAGCGGAAAAATCGCAAGTGAGAACCCAGCTTTAGTCTTAAGTCAAACGTGAAGTATCGTAAAGGTTAATATTGTCTTTTAGCTTGCCCTGTGTACAAAGACTATTGACTTTATGAAATGACCTGAATCTTCAATAGTATATAAAGTATAAGAGGATATTTGTAATGGAAACTTTAAAGTAGTGGTATGAATTGATAGTTCACCTTTAAACTCGGTAACAAAATCGTGGCTCACACAGGCACGACTCGACAACTAAAACGTGACACTCGCGGCCAGCAATTTTTGACAGTCTTTTGCTCGCCGGTTTTAGATTACGACCGTGCCTTTTCGTCTTTTTTTATTTGCACTAGAAGCGAGAGAAAGAAGAGAGAAGAAAAAAAGCAGTAAAAATCGCGACCGAGATTATACTCGGTTTTGGGCCATGTAATTAAATTACAAAAGAAGCTACCCGCAAACGCCAACGGTCGGCCGACAAGAAAAAGAATTAGCCCGCTGCTCGCTTATGCCTTACGACCGAGGTCAGCGTGTTTAGTCGGCATGACCACTGGCCATTCATCAGACAGGATTTGCTGTCGTATTTCACCTCGTGCCACGTTTTAACAGCGTACATGTCCTTAACGTTTTCGTCCATTTGAAAATTACGCGTGTATACCAGCTGACTCCATCGACCGGTCACGGTGAGGTTTTTGCTCCTTTTATGCACGAGTAATATTAAGAACAATTACTCACTCTGACCAGTAAGTAATTTTAGCTTCTTTAAGTTTTCTCTTTCTTTGTAACACTGATAGTGGGCAGCGAGAAATGGGCAAAGCTTAGGATCTTGGTCTTATATCGATTAACAGATAAAGCCGAGTCTTAAAGGTGTATGCTGGCTTAGAACGTACAGTGCAATGATAAAGGGATTAGCATTAACGTTAAAATAATATCAATCTGCAGGATGTAATACAGTGAACTTCCGGGATCCAAACTTCTTAAATACCTAATTTAAACAGTTAATAATTATTTTTTTTGAAACAATTATATTTAAATCATCCGATGTATTTTTTAAAGTCTTAAACAATGCAAACAGAGTTTTCAATAATTTGCTACTTAATTCATTAATCACTTCTTCTTGAACTCCAGGGGCGACTACTCCAATGGCAGGGCATTTTGTAGTCCGGGCACCTTTTCTAGACTTCCCTACGGTCGGTCTTGAGGGAGTTCACTGTATACAAAACTGGAGGTAATAGAAAGTGTGGGAAGTTGGCACTGCAACTTTCCCATAATGCCAATAAAAACAATTGGAACAAGAAAATTAAACATTGGTTGGAGTTGGGACTGACTGGAACTTTTAAATTAAACATTGGACTGACCAAAGCTGAAATAATTTATCATTTTACCATTTTACAAAGTCTTAGAAACATACTTAACTCGATTTTATGTATCTTTTATCATATTTTGTCTACAAAACTTATTTTCCCACTACTGTAAACAGCTACAAGATACGCGAGATTTTGAAAAATTAATGTTCTCTTTACCTTTAACATTAACGAAACACCCTAATCCTCATTAGACAGAATTTAATTAATGGCCTCGCACGGACACTACTTAGCAAAAGGATTAAATTAGACTAAGTTTTGCATTCCCGAGATGCGTTCCAAAGTCTTCATCAAATTCTCGTTAATTCGCCCCTATATGGGAAAGCTGTAGGAACAACTAAGAAACAAATTCGCTTCGAGATTTACACATTTTTGCCATTTCTCACGCAACATTACGTGCAACGACACGAAATTCAATTGTATACAACGATAAAAAAAATGATGCTTTTTTTTGTTATAGCCTTGATAATTCGAGCAGGCGCGTTAGCTAAGACGACAGTTGAAAAGTGGGTGACGGTCGTCAGATTCCCCGGGGTGCGTTGCCGGTAAAATTACATTAGTATCAGGTCTTTACGTCCTATTGGGTTACACTCTTATTCGTTCGCGCTCTGGGCCTGTGGGGGTTTCTGAATTAGGGACGATCATCAGCTAAGACCGCATTGACGCGATAGAGCAATACTTGCCTTCGCTTTATTACAATAATTTGCGAAATTCGAAGTGGTTCGGGTTTTGATGACTTAATTAGGTCCAGAGTGAATTTTTTCGACGGCAATTCATTTAAATAAGTGCTGAATTGTAGAATTGGGTTTATTTATCTAAAGTTTGGCTTAGTTGCAGCCATGGTTGCAGCCTTTAGGCATTCCTCATTTCTCGGTCGAAGGAAAATTTAATTAAGAGCTGATATACATTGAGTCACTGAATTAAAACAAAAGCAGTAGTTTACGTTTTTATTCATTTTTTGCTCTTGATCTTGCTCTTGTTTGTTCGTCTCTGAATGAGGACATTTTTTGAATGGATTTTTTTGTGGATATAATTTATTTAGATTATAGAATTAAATTGAAAATGGGAAGAAAATTGAGGAAAGTGAGCTTTGGGGTTTTTTTTTTTTTTATTTATTATTATAAATCATTTATTTTTATGTGTAATTTTAGTAATTTTTTTTTTCTTTCTGTGAGTTTTATTTTTTTCGGGTTAAAGATTTTTGATTGATTCAGGCATTAAACTGTTTTTCTGCTATTTTTGAAATAACATGACAATTTTTATCTAATAAAGACACAAGAATCAAGATGTAATTTTATAATAAAAAAATCGGCATTATTTTGGCAATTTGTTATTTTAAAGAGATAATAAAAACTCATCTTGTTCAAGCATAATCATTTGCTTAGTGCAATCAAAGACAAAAAAAATAATAAATAAAAAAATTGTTACATTTGTCTCTAAAAATATTTAAGCTGAATTTTTAGTGCAATTGTTAAAGTTCTTAATACTATTAGTGACCCTTTAAAAAAGTTATTGCAACAGCCTAAGTAGTCATTACATTACTACTGCCGACTATAAAGAGTCGAAAAGGCTCTCAAGTAAAACACAGATGATGCAGTCAAAGTTGAAAAACAAAGTTTCTTTAAAAAATTCATTCATTCAAAAATGAACAAAAATTACATAATATTTTGACAGTGCATACTACTAAAACAACGATTTCTATTTTTCAATGGGGATAAACCTTAGTCATTATCAGTTGTTAAATTATATTCATAGTACAGATTTGATGTACGACGTTTTTTTCTTAAGGTGGGTCAAAGTTAAAGGTGAAAGTTGTGTCGGTTATAAATTCACGATGCATTTGAAGAGAATCAATTTGTGCTATTGCTTAGTGGGTGAAATATGTACCGTAGTGCTCGGGCATCGATTTAATGCGCAGCCATGAACCCCCGCTTTCACAGTAATATTTTCTCCATCCGCGTATTATTTGTAGACTCGCAGTTTGGTGTCGTGATCGATGCAACAACTAAAACTCGCTTCGAACCGAGCGAGGCACAGCAAGAAAAAGGATTAGGATTTCCCCTACGACTCTTTTTATCTCTGTTCGTAGTGTTCTTAAAGGATGCCGTAGGGTGAGCGTCACTCATCTTGATACGGTTCCTTTCCATGCTGGTTTTATCGTCGGATTTAGTGGTTGACACGTGCATCGTAAATTCCACTCGCACCAAATTCCCAAAAGATCTTGCCACACTTTGTTGTATCTGGTTGGTCGAGACGGCCTAATTGGTCGTCTTTTTCAAGTACACCACTATTTCTCAATACTTCTTAGAAAAGCAACCTGACCACCAAGTTGGAATTCAATTGCACGACGATATTAGAGAAAGTTAAAATGAAAAGAAAACAAAAAACAAAACGAACCGGGAATGAGAAAAAGGGCGGAAGATTGAAACAAAGAAGCCGAATCCCACATTCTAATTGAATAGCTTTAGGTTTAGCTATTGTATTACTAAACACAATTGTTTGTGCAAACCGTCTGGGTCTTTTTCTTTGGAAACTTTAACTAGTTGACTTTTGTCATATGCGAAGACAATGATGTTTGCTTGATAGTTCGGTTTTAGAGGTAGTTGGGAGTTTTGTGTGTGTTTATTCTCAACGTTTGCGTATATTTGCACTTGTGACTAAAAAGCTTTATTACGAATTGAAGTTGTGTGCTGAGATATTTGGCCGTAAGAGGTATTATTAAATTAAGTAATTGGATAAACAATACAATCGTAGAATATGAAAAATCATATTGCTTTATCAAGTGATCAATAAATAAATTGATCAAATATATGACAGACAGCAAACAGTCTGGATTTTAAATAAATAGAAAATTAAAGTTTAAAGAGTATACTGGTCAGGAGTATCCAAATTGACAAACTTTGTCGGAAATATCAAAGTCGCTCGGTATGCTTACCAATAATTGCACATGTTGTTTGTGATTAAAATCAAAGAACGTAAATTTAATAGTTGAATTTTGAAGAGAACATTAATTATTTATTATACCTGTAATAAATTGAGGTTTTTCTAAGAAAAAAATATTGTGATCACAATAGTGATTACTAGGTTGTTTAAGGGTCAGTGGGTCAGCATGTTTGGTTACTGGTGCTGTTGCGATGTAGAAAATCAAGGGCAAGATGTTAAACCGGCTAGGTTTGTAGCAGAGACATTGGTGGTAATGTTTGGGTGTGCGAAGTATAGGCACACGCACAAGGATTGGAGTGGCATTCCAATTGAGATGCCATGAAGACCGCCTTGCTGCAACGGGATGAGAGATTAGCACTTAGGGAGAAGTGCCATTGACCAAGTGAATCATCGCGGCACAGCGTCCAATGCAGTACCACGAAAATGCGTGCACTAGGAATGGACGGACCATATAACCAACCAGATGAACCAAGTTAGCAAGGTGATAACTCCGCCTAGACACCAATAAAGGCCAGAACAATCAAGAAAATGGCGTTATTCATTCTTTCCACCGCGTGTGATTTTCTCAACTTATATGGTGGCCAAGACCACGATGACCACATAGAAAATTATACGCCACACTTTATTAATGGTCGAACTTCTTCCTTAAAGAAAAGCTGTTTCTAAATTTTCTTTTTTCCAATAGAAATTTCTCATTTTTGGAGCTCCAAGTCCAATATTTTGGCGCCAGCTACAAATTTTAATGAAATCTTTGTGGTTAGTTGAATGTTTCGCAATTCCATAACGTCTTAATGAATTATACCTAATAAAGTAATGTGGAATAGAATTTCATATGGTTATTGCTAAGTAAACATAGAGATCATGTTCATTAATTAGTTTTATGATTCTAAGGAGCTTTAACTAGGAAGCTATTTGCTGTCGTGTGGATGTCATACGGCTGTTTCGACAAGGTATTTGTAGCAGTAAAGACTCCCCATATGCATCTGTTACGGTTTTAACAGAGCAGCGAAAGTGCCTCTGAGGGACCATGCTAAGATATAGAATTAGATTTGATTTTTTTTCTCACTTGAAGTATGAGAAGTAGCAGTTTGGTGGATATTGCCTTCGTTTTGTTGCGTAAACAACAAGTAAAAAAAAGATATAATCCGTTTCTTGTGAATGGGATTTTTTAATAAAGGAGTTAAAGATGGATATTTTAATGGTGTTTTTCGTTAAGTTGTAGTATATTGTGAAAATGGGGTCAAGATATGTTTGGAGAATTGTTTGAAAGAGAAGAAATAGAGAATAAACAGACATATCACTCGTATTGATTTCTTTCAAAAAGCTGAATCTAGTTGAAAATAAATGCCGGACTGTCGCGAATAGACTGTTTACGCTTAAGTTGTGACTCAGGAAGAAAACAACTCGGCACCCTTTTTGGAAAAAATTCTTTTGTGTTTTTAGATTTCTCTGAAATTAAGTGGACATATGTAAAAGACTTTCCCGAGTCCAAATTCGGAAGAGGACGTTAATTATCTCGGAGAGTTTTTGAGATATTGACACAAAAACTGTTTTTTGATGATGTTTTATGCATGCAAGATAGAAAAGAAGAATATTTAGTGACATTTTGTTTCCGACGAAAGATTTAGCTATTTTTTTTATTTAAATTATTTTTTAATTAGTTAATTAATTAATAGAATTCAAGGAAAAAATGACTTGAAAGTATTCACTAAAGAGGATAATGTTAAATGGAATGCATTTGACTCTCTATAGCTTGTTTAATTTTGTCATTACCTTTTTTTTCTTCTTGTGCATTTTAACGACCTTCATTAATATTTCATTATGTAAATAAGTTTGGTCCACGTGAAATTGCCGGCCTCCGGAAATTTAAAATGAAGTTCTTTGTAGGTTAGAGCTGAAAAATGAGGGGGAAAAAATGTTTCTTTGAGTATAAAAGATGCCGCTTTTTTGCTGAACATGTTATTAGTACAGGAATACATTCAAGGGGAACTATTCAAGAAGTACTCTTATAATATCAAATTTTTATTTTTATTGTTTTTATTTATTTTTATATCGGAAGCTTTATCACTTTAATGCATGAATTGAAGTAGTTGGAATTCTTTTGGTTATTTTTTTTAAATTTTGATTGTAGCTTTTGATGAAATATTGTTTTGTTTGCACTGCTTTTGAAGTTTCCATTTTTTATAAGATGACAATGGAAATTTTTTTGGTATTCTGGTTTATTATTATTCGCGTTTGGTCGAATAAATATGATCATGACTCCAAAACATGCAGAGTGCAGTGTGGTAGATAACTTTCTTAATGATCAAATGAAAACCGCTAAAATCACTTAGTAATTACTATAGAAACATGAGCAGAGTTGTTATAGCTAGTATCCTCTTGACCATCCACTCAATATTACTGTAGTAGTCGGTATCTTGCACGCAAGATGTACATATATATAAGAAGAATCTACTGACTGTTGGGCAATCATTTACACACATATTTTTACATGAGTGAACTTGATGTGTACAGTTCATATAAATTTCTTGAGGGCAATTGCGTAGCTGTTCCAGTTGTGTGAATTATGTAAAAATTGTGCGAATTATGCTTAAAACACGAAACACGACTTTACTGATAAATGAACTTTTTTTGAAAGTCATTTTTGTTTTCGGTTGTAACATTTCACATATCTGCACTTTTTCATTGTAATTCGGTGTTTGTTGTTGGGAATTATTTTTGACTATAATTACATCTTGTTAATAATTATTCTGAAAAATTTAAGTTTTTAATCACAATGTCAATTGTGATTGATAAAAGCACTTGCACTCAAAACTGCAGAAAAAATTTCTTAGAACGAATTTTTGGGATCCGGACAACTGGGCGAAGGTCAATTCGGCGAGGTCAATTCGCCGAAGACAATTCGGCGCAGACAATTCGGCGAATCGGTCAATTCGCCTAATTTCCACTGGCCGAAGGTCAATTTGGCGAATGGTCAATTGGGCGAGCAATTTGGCGAATTTAAAAAAAAATA